>CM021109.1:341641211-341937043 GCA_007115665.2 Sequoiadendron giganteum | reverse complement strand
CCCCCTCTCTCTCTCTCCCAATCCCTCCCTCTCTCTCTCTCACGCCCTCTATCTCTCTCCCACTCTCTCTCAGGTCTTCCCCCCCACCATATAACTGAATAAATTATTTCCCTCTCAAGTCTGTCTCTCTTGGGTCTCACTCCCTCCCATGCTACCTACACTAATCAGTGTCACTCCAATGCCCTCTCTCACAATCCCTCTCTATCAAGCCTCACTTACCTCCCACCCTAATTTCTTAGGTCTCTCCTTCCCACCCCCTCTCTCCCACTTTGACTCCCTCTCCTTCTCTCAAGTGTCTCCCTCCCACCCTCTCTCCCTCTCTCTCTCTCTTAGGTTTCTCCCTCCCACGCCCTCTCCCTCCCCCCTCTCTCTCTCTATCCCACTCCCTCTCTCTCTCCCACTTTGTCTCTCTCCCTCTCCCTCTCTCTCTCACTCCCTCTCTTTCTCTCTCACTTTGTCTATCTCCCTCTCTCTTAGGTCTCTCCTTTTCAAAACAACATATTTGGTGCTCGCCAAATTTAGAGAGCGCCAAATGTGTTTTACCTTAAAATGATAAAATAAGGATTGACCCCATGATTCAAGCCCACATTCTCATGTATTTGTTTGGTTCAGTGCTTTATCTAAGTCAAAAACACCTTTTTTTATGCAGTTGACTTCATATTGTACCAATCTATGCTTGATCCATCACCTTTTTACCACCAATCTGTATGGCAGACAACCTAGAAGAAGAACTTTTGAAGTTTCCACATCATTTTACATTATCTGACGTAATATATTCATTTTGGTAAATTGAAATGTTTATATTTAGTATATTTGTTTGTTTTTGACAATATAAACTAAATTTCCTTAATGATTTTATTAATCATAACAATTGGACATATAATTCAACATTGAATTAGATGGTATTTGCATAAAAAAGTTCAATTTTAATGAGTTTGAAGAACAAAAAAATTAAAAACATGACATTTACTTAACATAAATTTACTTATGAATTCTATTTGCATTGCTTATAGTAGTCCATTTCCAACATGGCTAGTGGAATTCACTATATTTCATTCTTTTTCAACTAATTTGGAAAACTTTTATTTTCATCTAATTTGGAAAACCTAATAGCCTTCATCAATGTTAATGCAAGTGTCCATTAAATTCACCTTCATTGAACATGTTCTTAGATAAATTCAAGTGATTTGGAATATTTGTTAATGCAAGTTTCCATTCATTCATACCATTTACCTTTCTAATAAATAAAAATATGCAAAATTTTGTGCAATTGAGAATGCTTATTGTCTTTTTAAGTTACCTCATTGCCACAGAAATAGTGAATAATTATAAGATATAGCATCACAAACCCTTCTTTGAATTCATATTCTTCATGACTTCGTTGACAATCAAAAATTTGGTTTTGAGAAAAATAAACACAAGAGTCTCTAGTTTTCATTTAGGTGGCAACAACCTATACCCTAGGTCAGTGATGTAGAGTAGGGAGAAAAAACCTTCAACAATCATTTAATTAGATCAGTTTCAAACAATCTTCAATCTCAGAAACCTCAATTCAATGTTGAACTGGCCAATTCACATCTAAAACAAAACAAATATCATCCATAAATAACAAACTATGCTTTTCAAGATGACTACCATTCTAAACCTTTGGAAGATTTTAACAAAATCCACCATATGTAATTCTATTGCTCGAAATATTGTATTCATACAATAGTCACTCCTAACAGAATGAAATAAACTCAATATTACTAGAAACTCTAATTCGTGAATTGTTCACCATAACCTTTATAAAGTTCAAGTTCAATAATGCTAGTCAAAAGGTCCACAACTTCAAAATCAACATTCCAGGCCTCTTGTGTAGGAGCACCTTGTAAGCTCAATTTTGTAAAAAATGTGATATTTAGTGAGCATGGTCAAATGCTAGGATTTTAGTTAATGTTGAGTATATTGTGTTCACTAAGGTCAACTAGACCATTTTATAATGTATTTGGAGCTTAGGGAGTTCAGTTGTGTCATAGCTTGCAATTTGGCTAAATGTGGTCAGAAAAGTTGCTAAAAGATGCAAAAGTTGCAGAGTTCGAGGGAGTTGGAATGAAATAAAAATATTTTTAATAACCTTCAATTCCTCGAAGGAGAGGTTGTTGGTTGATTTGTACTCCATTTTTTAATCAAGAAGAACGTTATTTTCTAGAAATTTATTGGTTTCTCTCACTTTTCTTGTTGTTGTATGGCCTGTACGAACTCTAAGATGATATGAAACTAGTTGGATGTTGTAGATTAATGAATTATCTTTCATTTTCATCTATTTAGAGGTTCTAACTCTTTGTATAGCAAAATTTATATTGTTTTTACCGTTGCTACCTACTTTCACAGTGTTCTTGGATTGAGGGGTTTCATTATGTAATTCGACCCATTACACTTTTTCTACCTACTATAACTTGTGGAATGGGTCCTATAACTTTTAAAATACATTCCTAACCTATTTAGAATGTTTTGGGGTCAAGGTTGGGTGTTTGGGATGATGTTCTAGGACTGTAGCAGTGTCTTTTCATGGTGAAAATTTGGGCTTCAAGTGGTGTTTTGAAAAAATATGGGAAAGATTGTCCATGTAATGTATTATTCACCATGTGCAGGGTCTGGTAAGTGTGTTTGGGGCTTTGTATGGGTTTGGCAGGTCCGGGAGATAGGAGTTTCATTAAAACCCCAAGTATTTTGCTTGAAATTGAGGGTTTGGTGTATTAGGGGTCTAGAGGTCTTGGACTTGGAAACAAATCAGGAAATTGGAGGTTTTGACACATAAAATACTTCTTTTTGAGGATTTTGAGTTAAGATGTAGTGTTTAAAAGGTACTCTCTTTGTAAATTAGGCAAATTGAATAGCCTTTTTCAAGGTGGGTCTATTGGAAGTCAATGTTGATCCAAAGGAGTTGATGTTGGGGTTTACCTGTGTTTTATAACTTACAAATGGGTATCTTAATCATCCCTGATTTTGTCAAGTGTTTTGGAAAATCTTGGTGAAAAGGCCCTTGAACTGGGTTGCCTATGCTACAAGGGAAAGCTTGGTAGAAGTTGGGATTTTCAATTGAACATCTGGTTTTGCTTTGGAATCTGATTGATTCTCATTGATTTTTTGTATTGAATGGTTTCCACCTCTCTTTGCATCAAAAATGGTGTTTCTTGGTAAGTTAAGTGATCAAGTTGTGTGTAAGTCTATTAAGAGCCTTCCTCTAAATCTTTGAACAAGTTCATTGTGGATCCCTATATGTACCGCATCAGCCTCTAGGTACTTTTCCAACTCTTCAAACACACTCAAAATCCCTAATCTAATATCTAACCCTACAAACATCTAACTCCATCATGTATGAAAAATATTGTGTAGCATAGACATGTTTGATAATTCCAAACAGCTCGCTGCCTTCTTTCATAAAATGTTTTGGTGTGTTTCATATTTAATGCAATGTAATCAGCGATATCAATATTTTTGTAAAATGCATTACTTACTTTTGTTCTATGTGTGTTTGTGAACATGTAGCATTCAAGGTCATGCCAAGGAAATGACCAAAGCCTCTAACACTAGAAGAATGTGCAGCTAAAAATGCAAGGAGAAGAGAATCAAAAAATGTAGCTAGTGAAGCAAAGGAATTGTAGCCCATACAACCACAAATTCCCGTGCAATCTAAGAGAGATGTCAAATTGGAAAAACAAAGGGCACGAATGAGGAAAGTTTGTGGAAGGACAAGAATGGATACAGAAGTTGGGGGCACATCATCAACCATAGGTGAAGCTCAATGCACATCTCCAGTTGATGACACATTGACAAAAACATGTGGCTTTCTAGGTACATCGGAAATCACATCTCCAATTGAAGACACACCATCAAAAACATTGCATTTTGAAAGTACATCAGCAAACACATCTCTATTTGAAGCCACTCCACAAATGACATCTCAAGTTGGAGGTACAACATCGTTTACATGTCAATATCAAGGTATGTCATCAATTTCACCTCCAATTGAAGGTACATGATCTATCCCCAATGTTCTTGACCTTCCCAATATTGACACAAATTTACATTTGAGAACTCCTCCTAGAGTTTTGCATAGAAAACCTACGTTTTTGATTGATATTGATTCCAATGTTTTGAAATGGATGCCTAATAAGATTCCAAAATGTACATGTCAAAGATATGCACAAAGGATATGGAGTTTGTTTTTTGTGAAGTTAAGTGAGGGTGGAAGATGCCAACTATTTGTTGAAATGATGAGGCAACTCAAATTTAGGCCCACCATGAAGGCTCTTGGGCTAAGAGTTTTGAATAACTCAAGTGAAAATTCCATTGTAAAGAACTTGATGAGTGCATATAAGAGCATGGGCTCCACCTCACGCACAAAGGATAGTTGTGCCACACGACGTGTGATGACAAAAACACTATTAAGCAGTAAAACAAGGAACAAGGTGAACCTTACAAAGGCAAGTAAGTCTTTGAAAATAATTAGATCATCTCTAATGAGAGCCAATGGAAGGCGTGAAAGAGTGGAGGATCCAAATAGCAATGAGTTATGGGCATTTTTGGGTAGAGTGCCACAGAAAGACACAAGAATTGCTCAAGGCTTGAGATCTTTAATTGCGAATTATTGGAAGGATAACACAAGGACCTCTCCTAATCAAAGAGATGTTGTAAGAAGGAGAATTGGTAGTAAAAACCATGAGCCAAATCCATTGCATTATTTGGATACCACTCAAACCCAATTTTTTGTTGATTTTGTATAGAAGTTTCCTAAAATTAAAATATGTCAAAGGTATTTTGAAATGCTAAAGCCTTTTTATGTCAAAATAAATCACACACACACTACTTGTTGTTGTAGGGTTCATATTGAGTTTTCTAACCATTATGATGTTTATCGATGTATATGTGTAGATATGCACATACTGACAATGTTTTGCAGGAATGTAACATAATGCCTCCACCTAAATCATCAAGGAAATTTTTGTCTTCCATTTTATGTGAAAGAGAGGATGGTCAATTTTTTTACAAAAAATCATGTTTGGATGGCACATGTGATCATTGTGGTGGCATGCAACGTTTGCTAATTTTACAACACATGGCTAGTACACACACAATTGGAGACAAAATTATGGAATTTGGAAAATATAAGACAGTGGCATACAGTCTAAAAGATGGGAAAGAAGAAAAGAAGTGTGAATTGGTTAGTGATAAGGTTCCAGTGTATTAGTTTATGGGCATTTTTTCGTGATCAGGTGGTCTATGATTATGCAATGCATACACACAGAGCACAATGCTTAGACTCACAGTTCAAGTTATGCAAGGACACATTTCCACTTCGTCATATCATTTCAGTTGTCGACTTCGCTGAGAACTACATACTACAACCACAGAATGAGGTACAATTAGAATACTACAAATCCGTACAGGTTGCTATATTTGTGCATATAGAATTCATTCATGCAAATGATAGTACAGAGGAAAATAGGAAAGTATTGAGGGAGTATCACTTTTACATCAGTGATGATCGCACACATTCTACAGAGTTTGTTCAAGGTTGCTTTCATATGTTCTATGCTGATATGGCTAGCAAGGGCATATCATTTAGTCAGCATATCATATGGTCAGATAATTGTACATCACAATTCAAGAACGCCAGAATGTTTTACTGGTTGAGTAGGATGCATAGGATTAGTGGTGTTCAACATATGTGGAACTTCTTAGAGGATGGGCATGGAAAGAGGGAGCATGATGGAGTAGGTGCATGTATCAAAAGAGCCCTAGCACAAGAAGAGTTAAAGTACACAAATAGTGTAAAATTGATAGATGCAAGATCAATTGTCCAGTGGTGCAATGGTGTAATGGGTCCAGGTAGTGAAGGTAATTCTTTAGTTCATAGATTTTTTCATTTAGTAGATGATACTAACATTAAAAAATATGAGGATTGTTGTACACTAACAGGATCAAGCGAGCTACACTCTTTTAGAAGCTCCAATGCAAGTACATGGACTATCCATACAAGGAAGATGGCATGCTTTTGTTATGCATGTACACTTCAATCATGGAATGATTGCGAGTCAATAGAGTGGGTTGACAAATGGTCTGTAAGTCTAACCCCACTTGACACTTATTAGCTCCCGATGGCTCTACAAATCACAGAGATGCAATCATCCATTGACTTTGATCATGTATCAGACCTACTAGAATTAGGTAATACATCTTACTTACAAGTTTTATTATGTTTCACAATAAATAAATCTAACAAGATGAACATATCAATGCAAGGCACGTTTATGCGGTGATTGCAGATGAAGACAATGAAGAGGGTACAAATTATTACCCATGTCATTGTATCGAGGCCAAAAAGAAATTGGAGTCCCATGTTATAGATGGAGAAAACATAGAATATCCTATAGGTTTGGTGGTTGTTACTGGAACATGGCTTCAAAGGTATCTAGTTAAGAATGTTGTAGTTTGGTTGTTTGAGGACTTTGACACGCATCAAAAAATTCTTCACTATTCGAACCTTGTCGTCGCCACCAACATTCATTTGATCAAATATAAGGGCAGACTTGCGAATAAGAACTTGTGGAAAGTGTGTGAGTCTGACCACGAGGCAATACTCGATACAATAAAGAGTAGAGAAAAACCAAATGGTTCCCTCGATTGATTTGTAAGTATGCACATTGAATTTGTAAAGTCATGTTATTGATCACTCTTTTGGACCAACACCTTGCAATAAGGATTTTTCACCATTATTGTTTGATGTCATATGCATTTACCACTATCATTGATCATTTTCTAATTGTGACTGTAGGTAATACTAAAGTTTTTCAAAGTATATAAGAAAAGAAAAACATCGGTTGGTGGTACAAGTGTTCAGTGGTATGAGAAACATCGATTGCTAGTGCATTTTCTAGTTGTCAATCTTCTCTTTCTTTTCCATCTCCTGGATTTATCGGATTCTTATATGCTACAGGTTTTATGTTAAGCCTCTCAGTGATATATTTGAAATTTATATGTAGGTTCATCGAGAGATGATAAAGTAGTGAAGGGGCACATCACCATTGTAGGACCTTCAATCGACCTCCTTATCTAGCATGCATGAAGGTGATAGTAGGTCTCATCAGCTGTATGACTGACATTATTTAGTTATTACTATTTTAATGATTTTTATGTGAGTCTATGTCTAAGATTGAGAGGCTTTTGTAGGTTTTTTGTGGAACAAATTCCTATGATACTACACAACTACAAAGAGGCTACTACCCATGTGTTTCGTAGGGAGCAAGGGATGTACATGTTTTGAACCATTTTGGAATGCAAATAGTTGGGCAAGCTGAGGTGAAATGGAAAAATGAAACTGGGCAGCAACTCCTTTTGTTTCTTCTCAAGTAGAATATTTTTATTTCATGATCTGTGCTAGAAATGGGAGGATTATTTCACTGCATGTATTGCTACAAGTATTAACAAATGGGAAAATTTTCAAGATGTTCTTCCATCACTATTGTAATATTTTTCATTGACTTAGTGTATTTTTTGATATACTAAAATTATGAGAAATTAATACATGCAAATGTGTATATTCCTTAATATATGCCTCAATTAAATGTGTATATTACATTCAAAATTAGTTGTAATGATTCATGGTTTATATTTAAAGTTGTCTTCAAGGAAAAACTGGATTTATTAGTAAGAATGAAATAATGTTTAATATAATTGTAGAAAGGCATATTTTATTGCCCCTACTGATGCATATTTTTCAAGCCAAGGGATCATCCGTCCACACCTCCTACTCCTAAAATAACATTCCCTACACTCAACTACATCATCCCACCAAGTTACATTTGATGACAGTAGGTGGGATGATGGTTACTCCATTAGAATAACCCCAAACCCTTAAGGTTGTTCAGGAACCCGGTAGGAGCAATTTGATGAATTAAGGCACTAAAAGATTAAACCAAACCTTGCTAAGGCACCAAACACAAGTCAACTATCATGTCCAAGGATGACTGCCATGATATGAAAATCACCTTCATGAATGTGATATGTCTTTGTCATTAGTCACTTGACTGCCCACTGCCAACTGTCTTCATGACTCTCTCTCTTATTTCTGAATTTCTTTGTTCTTTCAGTCATTATCCTAATCCAAGGTAACTACCATCTCCATTTTCCATGACAATCATGTCACTGTATTGTGCTACATTTTTTAACAATGCTCCCTGACGCTGAGTATCTCAAAAGAAAAAATCTTGTAATCTCTCAACTATACAACCTATTTCATAAATTCCATGCCATTCTATCTTGTAATCTTGCTAGCAGGTACTTTCAAAACACCGCTGTTGAAAATGAAATAAGTATCCAGTCCTTTAATACATCAACCATATATAGTGACTACTCTAGCTCTCCATTGCTGGTTGCTCTAACAAAAACCAAGGAACAAATAAAAGCAAGAAAACTTCAAGTGAAAAGGGGAGTTCTTGAAATATCCTTTTAAATGCATCAAGCCTAAAGCTTTCCTTAACTCCCACAAACTTGAACCACTCTTTAGCTTATGTGTTTAATTCTTTAAGATCACTGCCCTTTCTCCATAGTGTTTCCCTCCATAGACAGACTTGTCTGTGTATCATGTTATGACTGTCATTACCTCAGTTCACTTTGCATACCCAACTTTCCTTTTAAGTGTCCATGTATGGACTGTCCTACCTCTTTCATGCTTTGCCTTCTACCCTGAAACTATGTACTGTTCTTATGTCTATTATTCTCATGCCATAAATGGATCATAATGTTGTTTTGTCTCTAAACCATTGCGAATTTTGTATGTGAGACCTAATCACTGTCCTATTATTATCTATGGTTTAAGAATATTAACTCTTTTTGTTTGTTTTTTGTTTTTCTGTAGAATTTCTGAATTTGAATCAAGAATGTTGAGTGGGGGAAACAAACAAGCCTTGTATCCATTGTGGAAGTATGTTGATCGTGTTAAGGGGCCGAAGGGTTCAGGTGGAACAACCACAATCTCATGCAAATTATGCCCAATTTCATGGCAAGGTACTTACACGAGGGTGAGGGCTCATTTCCTTCACATACTTGGAAAAGGTGTTGATCCTTGTATAAATGAGGTGGAACGATACGAGGCTGTGAGAGATCAAGAAAGGGCTGATGGTAAAGTTTCTAATATGAGCTCTCATGCTTCAACAACAAGGGCAACAGGGGCAACTGTTGCAAATCAAACTCAAATTAGAGAGGTAGAGGTGGATGTGTCTTCAAGAGATGTAGCAATAGAAAGTTCTCAGTCTCACAAGAGGCCACACATTGGTAGGTCAAACCCCATTGGAAGATTATTTGATGTGCAAGGCCGAGCAGAAGTTGATGCAACAATTGCATGCTTCTTTTATGCCAATGGAATACCGTTTAATGTTGCTCGATCACCTTTCTATATAGAGATGGTCCAAGTAATCAGCAATGCACCAGCTGGATATAGACCACCTATGTATGAAATTCTTCGCACTACTCTAATTGATAAAGAAAAAAATCAATTAGAGCAACAAACTACACCATTAAAAAGAGTGTGGTCTTCAGAAGGATGCAACATTGTGATGGATGGGTGGAAAGATACTAGAAACCGTCCACTACTTAATATCATGGTAACATGCAGCAAAGGGCCTTATTTTTTGAAGGCATTAGATTGTTCGGGGCAAGAAAAAATGTAGAGTACCTTTTTAACCAGCTATGTGATGACATTGAGGAGGTAGGGGCATCACATGTAATCCAAATTGTTACAAATGTTGCCCCTATTTGTAAAGCAGCACACATGTTGGTGCAAAAGAAATACAAGCATATATTTTGGACACCATGTTGTGTGCATTCATTGAATAATGCACTCAAAGATATTGGAAAGTTTGAGTGGGTTTCAACTCTCATAGAAGTTAAAACTATGATTATGGAATTTCAAGTATGAAGTATGAACTCTTTGGTTCTTTGACACAATGTGACAATGACATTTGGATTTGAATTTTGACATTTTGACATTTTGTGTATTTAAATTTTAAAGTTAATGTCCATTCTTAAACTTTACTACTACTATTGTTTTTAAATTTCAATGTCATTATATTTTCAGATTTTCTATATATTATAAATTTTTATATTAAATAAAAAATGGCATCTCCAAGTACCTGTACCAGTCTCCTGTACTAGTACCAGTACTAGTCTCATGACAACTATGGTAATTTACAAGCTTTATTCTTTTCCCTCCAATCCAACAACCACAATCCGAGCCTCTCCGGGCTTTACATAGAATTTCTCATCCTCCTATAACTGATCAATGCCCCTAACCACCAAGAAACCAACTTTTCAAAACACATAACCGTTACAATTACAAATTTTTTGCATTATGCAACTCACAAATTTGCAACTGTATCACTTTTCCTACTAACTAAAATAATGACTCCATTATGTCATTGAGATACAATCTTTCATGTTGCCTTTTAGGCTTTCAAATTCACTTGTTGACACATTTTTAATGCAAGGGTGCATTTTGACCATCAAACATGGAGATTTGTGACTAGGTGCCAAGGTGCTCTTGTACCACCTACCTTGTCAATCCTACCGAATTAGCAAGCTAGTGAGCTCAATGGCTTGCCAAATCCATAGGGTTGACAAGGTAGGGGTAGTGTATGCCTCATAGAAATTGTTGCAACCTAGGTCATCTCTAACATACCTTTTAAGGTATGACATTCAACCAAACAACTACTATGCACCAATCTATAACGCCACAAGGGGACCTAATGAGGTTGTTCCAAACAAGAACCATGATGTAGAGTGGATCAACCAAATAGGAGAGATGACACAACTTCTATCAAATATTCCCACATGGACATCAATTCACCAAACTCACAATAGGATAACCTTGCCACTCGACATGGGATTTTGGCCAATCAGATTGAGATAGAGGTTAAGACCAGATTTGTTACCCTAGAACATGTTTCTCCTGACCACTTGAAATCCAAGCAAACTGTAACTAAAATGGAGTTAAGTCTTCTGCCCACCTAATTCCATCGAAAAGAGAGCACAATCGCTCTGAGATAAGTTCAACCGACTCGATCCATTAAGGGTCCAAAGTGCAAAAGGGAAACAATATTTGATAGGGTATTACTCATAAATCGTGGTGATTAAGAAATATTTTTTTGAGCCTACGAGATCATGTCGGGCCCCTCTACAATAACCTCTCTTTATTTTTTCTATCTCGGAGGCATTTTCCTGTGGTGACGAATTTTCACTCGGGGAAAAAGTTGTCAAATGCAAGTAGTTGAAAGTTGCAAAGTGGTGCAACTTTCATTATGCATCTTGTGTGACCAAATGATCCATTCCAATGCGTCTAGGTGGGTACTTTTACATTAGGCATGGTCCTCTTTCGCACCCAAACATGCGAAATTGCTCCGAGCTACGTTCAACCAGATCGATCCCTTAAGGGTCCAAAGTGCAAAATGGCTGCAAATTTCAACATGCTATTACTCGGACTCTGTGATGCTTAGAAACTTCTTGTTTGATCCTAAAAGATTTTGTTGGGACCATCTACAATAACCTCTCTCATTTTTTTCTATCTTGGAGGCGTTTTCTTGTGGTGGCGAATTTTCACTTGGAGAAAAAGTTTCTAAATGCAAGTAGTTGAAAGTTGCAAAATGGTGCAACTTTCATTCTACATCTCATGTGACCAAACAAACCATTCCAACACATCCAGGTGGGAATTTTTACGCTATCCATGGTCCTCTTTTTCACCCAAACATATGAAATCGCTCTAAGCTACGTTCAACCAAATCGATCCCTTAAGGGTCCAAAGTGCAAAATGGTTGCAAACTTTAGCATGCTATTACTCAGACACTGTGATGCTTAGAAAATTCTCATCTAATCCTACAAGATCTTGTTGAGCCCATCTACAATAACCTCTCTCGGTTTTTTCTATCTCAGAGGAATTTTCCTATGGTGGCGAAACTTCACTCGGAGAAAAAGTTGTCAAATGCAAGTAGTTGAAAGTTGAAAAGTGGTGCAACTTTCATTTTGTATCTTGTGTGACCAAACGAATGATTCCAATGCATTCAGGTGGGTACCTTTATGCTATGCATGGTCCTCTTTCACACCAAAACACGTGAAATCTCTCTGAGGTACGTTCAACCGAATCAATCCCTTAAGGGTCAAAAGTGCAAAATAGCTGCAAACTTCAACATACTATTATTCGGACACCGTGATGCTTAGAAAATTCTCATCTAATCCTAAAATATCATGTTGGACCCATCTACAATAACCTCTCTCGGTTTTTTCTATCTCGGAGGCATTTTCTTGTGGTGGTGAAATTTCACTCGGGGAAAAAGTTGTCAAATGCAAGTAATTGAAAGTTGCAAAGTGGTGCAACTTTCATTCTGCATCTCGTGTGACCAAGCAAACCATTCCAATGCATATGGGTGGGTACATTTATGCTAGGCATGGTCCTCTTTTGTACCTAAACATGCGAAATCGCTCTGAGCTAAGTTCAACCAGATCGATCCCTTAAGGGTCTAAAGTGCAAAATGGTTGCAAACTTCAACATGCTATTAATCGGACATCATGATGCTTAGAAACTTCTCATCTGATCTACATGATCTTGTTGGGACCATCTACAATAAACTCTCTTTTTTTTTCCTATCTTGGAGGCATTTTCTCATGGTGGCGAATTTTCACTTGGGGAAAAAATTGTCAAATGCAAGTAGTTGAAAATTGCAAAGTGGTGCAACATTCATTCTGCATCTCGTGTGACCAAACGAACCATTCCAATTCATCTGGGTGGGTACGTTTATGGTAGGCATGGTCCTATTTCACTCCCAAACACGTGAAATCGCTTTGAGCTACATTCAACCGGATTGATCCCTTAAGGGTCCAAAGTGCAAAATGGCTGCAAACTTCAACATGCTATTTCTCAGACACCATGACGCTTAGAAAATTCTCATCTAATCCTACAAGATTGTGTTGGGCCCATCTACAATAACCTCTCTCGGTTTTGACTATCTCAGAGGCATTTTCTGTGGTGGCAAAATTTCACTCAAGGAAAAAGTTGTCAAATGCAAGTAGTTGAAAGTTGCAAAGTGGTGCAACTTTCATTTTGCATCTTGTGTGGCCAAATGAACCATTCCAACACATCTGGGTGGGTACATTTACTCTAGGCATGGTCCTCTTTTGCACCCAAACACGTGAAATAACTTTGAGCTACGTTCAACCAGATCGATCCCTTAAGGGTCCAAAGTGCAAAATGGCTGCAAACTTCAACAAGCTATTACTCGGACACCATGATGCTTAGAAACTTCTTGTCTGATCCTACAAGATTCTGTTGGGCCCATCTACAATAAAATCTATTGGTTTTTTCTATCTCAGAGGCATTTTACTATGGTGGCAAAATTTCACTCGGGGAAAAAGTTGTCAAATGCAAGTAGTTGAAAGTTGCAAAGTGGTGCAACTTTCAATTTGCATCTCGTGTGACCAAACAAACCATTCCAATGTGTCTGAGTGGGTACGTTTACGGTAAGAATGTTCCTCTTTCATACCCAAACATGCGAAATCGCTCCAAGCTACGTTCAACTAGATCGATTCCTTAAGGGTCCAAAGTGCAAAATGGCTGTGAACTTCAACATGCTATTACTCGGACACCGTGATGCTTAAAAACTTCTCGTCTGATCCTACAAGATCATGTTGGGCCCATCTACAATAACCTCTCTCTTTTTTTTCTATCTCAGAGGCATTTTCTCATGGTGGAGAATTTTCAGTTGGGGAAAAATTTGTCAAATGCAAGTAGTTGAAAGTTGCAAAGTGGTTCAACTTTCATTCTACATCTCGTGTGACCAAACGAACCATTCCAACATGTCTGGGTGGGTACCCTTACACTAGGAATGGTCCTTTTTTTCACCCAAACACGCAAAATCGCTCTGAGCTACGTTCAACCAGATGATCCCTTAAGGGTCCAAAGTGCAAAATGGCTGTGAACTTCAACATGCTAGTATTCAAACACCATGACACTTAGAAATTTATCATCTAAGCCTATGGGATCATGTTGGACCCCTCTATAATAACCTCGCTTGATTTTTGCTATCTCAAAGGCATTTTCCTGTGGTGGCAAATTTTCACTTGGGAAAAAATTTGACAAACATGATCTCCTTCATAGTTAAAATAATAATGTTCTTTTGATAGTTAAAATAATATCCCAACAGACGAACCAAGGAACCACATCATCCCAAGTTTGTGTTTTCAACTTTCATTCCTAATTCATATCTTGAGATTGAAAACCAGCTTGAAAAGGGTAACAATCTAGCAATCATTTTAGGTTGCATAGTAGGAAGTCTTCAAATTAAGAGATTTATTTGGCATATAGGGTCTTGATGAATTATTTGTCAATCAGTTGCCAACACTATTTCAATGTTGTCTACCCTTAATGGCCATATATAGGATTCATCGTCCTAAGAAATTTTCTATAGAAGCTTATCAACTTGCTCTATTTCTCTAGGCATGGATTATTCGTATCTTGTATACTAAAATGCATGATGAATAAATTTTTTCACCATTAATGTTTTTGCATTTTACCAACATATAGTATTAGAGTCTCTATGCTTGTGATATATTTTGATGCGTGTATCAAATTGTGCCATCTAAGGTGCAGTTTTTTGATGTGAAAGATTTGTAGTCTACTGCCATTGTTTCCCAAGTTAGAAACCTTGTACTTACATGGTGAAGTATGTGAAGAGTGTGGTGTTGTGAATAATGTTTTGAGAAGAGATTAATGTGCCAAACTTAGCTACCTTAGTCGCATGCCACACAAAAGTGACATTCTCTAGCATGTGAGCAAAGGCATGATCCTTTCTGAATGGATGAAGGATCCATAACACACAAGTAATGCATTGGTTACAAGCATCCACTACCTTTTGGGGAAAGCCAATGAGGGTTCTTCTATGACCAGATCAAAGGAGTGACTACTTAGCATTTTAGGCATGGAGTTTTGAAAGAAGATCAGAGCGACCTCTTAAATTACTTAGGCCAAACAATGTGAGTGATATGTGTAGATTTCTTGAGATACAAAAGTCATCCTCACCTATTTAGAGATACCATTGCACAATAGTAGATAAATATTTTGTTGGAGTGTGCAAAATTGGTGCTCAATAGAAAGGCGTGAGAAGAAATTAGGACACAATAAATTCTTAGTGTTCCATGAGGTTTTGGGGATGGGGACGGGGACGGGGGGATGGCAGGGGACGTGTTTTTGAGACATGGGGACGGGGGGGCTAAGTTTGGGAACGACAGGGGGATGGTGGGGGGACGACGGTATAAGGGATAAACATGAAGAAGATGATGAATAAATGGCTACTAGGTATTTGAATGGTTTAAGATTCAACATTCAGGATGAAATCAGCTTGATGGAACCAACATTAGTTGAAAAATTCTTTCAAATAGAAATGAGGGCTAAAGAAAAGTTAAAAAGGAGACAAGAGAAGGCAACAAGAGGAAGAGGCAACACTTCTAGGGGAAGAGGATTCAATCTTAATTCAAAGTCAAACAATGAGGGCCAAGGAGATGACAAGAAGGACCAAGAACAATCTGATTCAAGAGGTGGATGGAGAGGTTCAAGAGGCAGATTTAGTGGAGGAAGAGGTTCCTATTAGTTCTCAAGGAGATGCTACACTTGTAACCAGCCTAGACATCCATCCTTTAATTACCCTGAAAAGAAATCTCAAGCTCTTATGGTGGAGAAAGGAGGAATCAACTGGTGCATGAAGAAGAAGAGGGTGTGACTTCACTTGTAGTGAACCTTACATCAGAAGAAGGAGAGGCACTCATGATAAGAAGAACTATGTTGCAAGCATTCAAGGAGGAAGATTAGAGTCAAAGAAGGATCCTATTCAAAACTACATGCAAAAGCAAAGGTAAAGTGTGTCAAGTTGTCATTGATTCTGGTTCTCAAGATAATCTAGTGTCTAGGGAAATGGTGGACAAGTTGAGTTTGGAAAAATTACCTCATGAAGCACCTTATAGAGTCTCTTGGGTCAATGATAACCAAACTTTGGTGGTAAAAGAGCAAGCATATGTTGAATTTCAGATTGGGGAATATAAGGATAGGGTTCTACGTGATATTTTTCCAATGGATTGTTGTCATGTGCTCTTAGGGAGGCCTTGGAAATTCGATAGGAGGTCTATATATGATGGCTAGGAGAACACATATACCATCAAGAAGGATGATAAAATTTTGAAGTTTCTTCCCTTGAAAACAAGTGGAAGGGATGAGGGTAAGTCTAAGGTAGTGATGTTTGGGAAGAAAGAGCCTTTAGGGCTTGAGGGTAGCAATACCAATTTGTTTGCAGGTCTAGAGTATGTTCATGAGGATGGAATAGTAGGAGGAGAACAACTAAGTAATTCTTAGACAATGGGTAAGAAGGAAATGTGTGGTTTGCATGAGGATAGGGTGAAGCATGCCTTTGTATGGCATAAGGAGCTGAGTAGCCAAGTGGTTCAGATTGGTAAAGGGCAGAGTGAGGGGAAAGAGTCTTTGGAAAGGAAAGATGAGGCTGATAATGTGTTTGTAGGGACAGTTAGATGTTTTGTGGTATTGCAATAGGTCAATGGACAATCAGTAGGAATTAAGACAGAGTTTGGTGGAGTGGCAAACAAGAAGATAGTGAGTCATGAGACAAGGAGGACAGAGGACATGAAACTTGAAGGTTTGATCCAAGTAAAGGAACAAAGGTGAAGAGATTTGATGGCAATAACAAGAGGGTAGAGTGTACATGCTAAGGTGGATGGTTACAAGAATGAAGGTGGAACAAGGAAGAAGTTAGGGAATTATGTTGCTAAATTTTGTTTGATTGCAGGTATGAGGAGTGGAGCAGTGCCAAATTTTGATCTAGTGATCAGGAGAAACCCCACATCAAATTTGGACAAGTATGGAGCAGCAAAGTGGAGGCATGGAGCAAGCTTTCACTCTTGGGACAAGATTCTCTCTATGGGGGGGTGTATGGTGTAGGGGAACCATCACCTTGGCATGAAAGAAACATGAGCCTTAGAGGTTCATCAAATGAATTTGAAGATCTTTAAATTATATGCAACGAGGAAGTTGCAAAATATGCCAAGATGAGATGTAATGTAAACAAGTTGTCCATTTTATGCCATGTTGGCAATGTGCTCCAGATGGATAGGGTATAGTGTAGGCTTGGGTCTTATGTTTTCCCTTATAATAAGGTCTCAATGACCATTTTAAATTGTATTTAAAAGGCTTAATAGGTCAGTTAGGTGGTATTTGCAAAATCAAGTTGTGAATGAATGGTAATTAAGAGAAAAACTGGAAAATTTCCATCTTAGAAGTCTAACAAAGGGTGGCTATGGTGGTTGATCAACTCAAGGAGTATTTGGAAGGTGGTATCAAGATATATTTCTGTAATACCCCGAGTTGAGGGTTGATTTTGTTCAGTTTCAAATAAGAAAATATACTTTTGAAAACGCTAATCACTGGTTTTCTTTATTTTCCTAAATTTTCTTTGGCTTGCATAGGCCCATACAGGTCTATCATGACTTGAGGCTTTGGATACTTTATTTCATATGTTTTTACTCTCTTTGCATCTATTCTAAAGGTTTAAATCAACTGTTGGTGTGTGTGGGATCAACAAACTTGGTTATTGCTCTGTTTTCTGTGTTAGGGGTTTTAAGGGCAACACCATGACACATTAGCCAATCCACCTATTGTTTCAACCCTATGGATTAGTGGATTGACCTGTACCATGATTATTTTGGTGTATGAATACTTTTGAGACTGAGAGAATGAATAAAATCAGTGGGGTGTGAAGTTCTAATGCTATTCAGGGGTGTTTCCACCATGAAAGTAAGGAACTCAAGTAGTGAATATGAGAAATACTGAAAGGAATGGGATTTTCAGTGTATTTTAAGTTAGGGAAGAGGTATTGTGGGGTGTTTGGACCTTTGGAAGGATTGGGGGAGATTTGGAGTTATGAGTTTCTTTAAAACCCTTATTTTTGTGAAGGTTTAAGAGGGTTTATGAGTAGAGGAATAGAACAAGTTCTTGGGGCTCTTAAAATGGGAGAATCCTTAGTCTAGTGAGAATAAATAAGATGAGTTCAAGTTTCCTTGGTTTGGAGGTGAGTTTGTGAGGGGGTTCCTTTGGAAATTAGGCCTAATTGTGAAGCCTAGAACGAGGGAGGTGTATTGAAAGTTCATGTTGGTCCAGAAGAGTTACTATTGGTTTTGACATATGTTGTGTAACCCTAAAAAGGGTATCTTAATCCACCTTTAAATGGTCAATTGTTTTGGAAAGGTTGGGAGAAATTAGGCTTGGACCGGGTTTTGACTACTACAAGGGTGGATTGTTGGGTAAGGTGCTGAATGAAGAGTTTGGTTTGATGGGGTTTTGAGGTTGTGTAGATTGCTAAAAATAGGTTGTATTAATCTTGTTAGGAGCCCCTTGAAGGCAGGTTGTCAAACTAATTGGGTTTGAGCCTCCTTGCCTTTGCATCAGTGAGGCACAAGTAATTGAAGCATTCCAAAGGATACAAACCACCACGAATGGAGCTTATTTATACAATACACTTTAGATGGGGCTTATTGAGCATTCAATAGTAATTAATTAAGCATTATATGTAGAAAAAATCCATGCCTGCAAAATTCAAGCATACAAATTGCACGATACGCATGATAACACCATTCAAGAATGGCAGTAGCAAAATAAGAGTTTCTTTAATCAAAAATCCGAAAGGCTATACAATGATATATATTGATAAAAGTATATACAATATATCCAAAAAAGCCATATAGGCTTAGTACAAAGGAGCCATATGGACATAAAATATCATGTATATATATCAACAGTACAAAACATATGTTCCAAAATGCCACATAGGCATACAACAAACAATACTAATACATAGTCATTTCCCTCTAGGGGAAGGAAATAGATCCTGTGCTGCCTTCAAAATTCAGCTGGATGGAGTGATTGTTGCTTCTCTTTTATTTTGAACATGCTTGCTAGTCCTCCTCTCTTCACTCTGGACCTTCAACTGATACAATTAAAAGTAAAGATGTTAAAACATAGAAATTGAATTGTGGAATGGCATACAACAAAATATATAATCACTTACTACATACATATAGTCATCATGCACATTTATAGAATCACCACGTCCATGATCTAGAGTGACAACCACCTATAGCAACCATGAAGATATAAATTCAACTACATAAAATTATTGTGAAAATTTTCTATAATAGACCATAAAAGAGAAAATATAATGTCAAATCGACTAATCTATTCCATACCTCTCTCAATCAATCAGAATTGGCTATTGCTGTAGCAACTCCATGGTCCATCGTGCCACCAACATTGCTAGGGCTATCTCTTCTCAAAATCTGCAAATGAAACAATATCTTAGGTATCATGTTGATATAAAGACCAAGAGGGGATAATGGAACATAAGGTGAAATAAGAGAGGGTAATGGGATGGGAATAGAAGGGTGATGCAGAGAGGGGGCTCAAACTCATTCAAAGTGACAAATTGCATTCAAGAGATATATAACAAGATTAAAATGGACTATTAGAGTTATCCAAACAATCCTCAAATATTGACAACAATCGGGAGTCTAACTTCTCACTTTCACCCATGTAACCTAGCAGTAGTTCAAATTCAGTTTTTGGCCTTTAACTCCCATGCTTTCCAAAAAACTTGACAATCAAAAGGTGGATTCAGATACCCATTTTAGAGTTATACAACATATTTCTTAACCAGATACAAGTCTTTTGGACCAATCCCTTGAAATTAGACCCTCAACGCTGTCCTAGGCCATGAATTAGGCCAGATTTACAAAGCAACATACCTTTAAACTTAACACAGACCCTTGAAACTTATTTCCAATGCTTCAAACTTCAAGAAAACATTACAAAATGAGTTGTCATGCCTTTTTAAAGGCTTCTCCTCATCAAACCAATGCCCAACTGCCTTACAACTACTTTTTAAACCTCTCATGACCGTTACATTTATGCAACTCACAAATTTAGCACTTTCAATTTTTGAGTCTTTATATTTTCCTAGACCCTCTTAAACACCTAAACTATTACAAATAGTCTAATGAGACCTTATTCAACTAAGAAATCATGAATTACTCAAGAAAACATCATCCTATCTACCTTGACACCCCTTGTCAACTTTGAGAATTCCTTCCACATGATTTGCAAACCTTACAAGATGAATACAAAAGCCCCTCAAATTTGATCGATTACAATAGAATGGTCACATTGGACCTTATTAAGACTCAAGGACTCAAATCAAACATCCTAACACACCTTGCCTATCTGATGCAGAGTGGCAGGGAAAGTAAACACACAACTATGATGGAAAAGACAATCCAATTCAATGCTTCTCTCAAATACTCTTAGAAGGAGTCGTAAACTCCATTATTATTTAAATGATCAGCCCCCACACACCTAGGGTTCACAACTCAAACCACCCACAAAACTTGAAAGCATTTGGATCATGTCACATTAGGACAAAATAAGGTTCAACAACCCTCTAGCACTTAGGTTTCAATAAGCAACTATCACTATGGTGATTTAGACCTCACTCCCTCTTAATAGTACATGCATATGATTTCCATCTCACCAGGATTTAGCAACTCTACAACGTGTGGATGGAAGAAACACCCATAATTCACTCAAAACCCTGATTTTGAGGGTTTTCATACCACTTAGGAGTAAATTTAAGATATCTCCCTTGATACTCAACAGAATATCATAACTCCAATGCCAAAATAAATCTCATTCAATTACCTATCCAGCCATTATAGGCTTGGAGCATGAATCAACATGTACATACCATACCAAGTACAAGATCAACAATTTCTTCAAGAAAACACATAAATCAGCAAACTCTTTATTGAAAACTTCTTCCAAACTTCAAGAACAGCCTTGCCTCAACCAAGAGAGGCATATATGAAGCCTTCCAACCTTGTCAAACTTCCTCCAACTGAAATTTGAATCAGTTGGCCATTGGAAACACAAAAAGACTTCATTTTTTACTCTTTAATGCCTAATTAAGGCAATTTTGCCAATTTTCACCAACTCGACTACAAAGATACCTCCAACTTGTGTGAAAGGAATCCAAAAATCCTTAAAATGAAAAATATGACTCCCCTCAGGTGTCTAGCTACATCAAGGTATCCTTTTTGCTTAATTTTCCAAAATGCACTAGACTTACAAAAGAGGATGAAGACCTTGTTTGTACAAAAGGTTGGTCATCAAGACCAAAACTCCACCAAATCCCTAGGAGACCTATTACAAAGCAATGAAATGGTCCATGAGACCTTATTCCAACATTAAACAAAGAAAAAAAATTTAACAAATGATTATAGGTCCCTTAGACCCATGGGTGCTCCTGCACCACTATTAGACACTTAATGAAGAAACATAGAAAAGAGTGGTGCCCCCGCACCAAAGGGATTAATGGAACATAGGATGGATTAGTATAGATTGATGGGATGGGCTAGGATGGGATAAAAAAATATAGGGTGGAAAATTTGAGGTTAATGGGATGCAATTATTAGGGAATAATGCAACATAGGGTGAATTAGGAGGTGTCTAGGGTTTGACTATAGTATGTACGAAGTGCGAACTTGACCTGTGTGTAGTAATAATAGAGAAGAGTTATCTAGGATGAAACATGGATAAATATGGTATAACATAGGATGATATAAAGGAACATAGGGTGGAACATAGGGGATCATGGAACATCTAGGGTGATATAATAATGGGTACAATAAGATGGGAGTAGGACATAATGACACATAGCATGGACTATAAGATATTAGTGGGATGGACTAGGAGGGGATCATGGAAAATAGGGTGAACTATTAAATGTTAATGGTAAGGGATTAGGAAGGAATACAAGAACAAAAAGTTAATTAGGAGAACATAATGTGACACGATCAAGGAATACTTGAATGCAAATTTTGTGTTTCTCATCAATTTTTTAGATTTATATATATGCAAAATTATGAAAACTAGCTAACATGGATTTACAACACCATTAATGAATAAAGGCTACCTGAGTGTATGTTGTTTGAGGATATGAATTGTGAGTTGTGGAGGAAGAAGGTGCACCAAGAAAATATTTGAAATCTAAAGCATGTCATGAGACAAACATTCAAATATAACATTCAACTGTTCAAATGCAATAATAATATCTTTAATACTAGTTACATACTTGTTGACTCATCATCGAGAATGTATAAGGGTCTGTAGGAATAGAGCATCCCTCATGAACAGTATGACCCTCAAATTTCATCATATCAAAATTCTACTAATTTCGTTATTCTTAAATTTCAAAATATATTTTAATAAACAACATTAAAATAAATTGCTAAATTTTACCTAAGTGTCAATGTCGAATGTATCATTCAGAATATCATCTATGAAATCCATTGCCTCTGCAACTGATGTAGGTTGTGTAGCTACATCATGAGCACCCTGATAATCGTACGTACAAACAACACCACAAGTGCCACAATGGTGGGGTGGAGCTCGAGGCCTACACGTCTCCTCCACAGCAGGCTCTACTAGAGGACTCACACACTGTAAAATGGTCTGGGTGAGTGAGCCAATCGACTTCATTGTGTCCACCTCTACACTATCCTTAACAATGGAAGGAACAATGACATGCTCCACCATGGGTCTACCCAAGGATCTCGATGCCAACTGTGGATTACATCGTGCAGCAGGTCTATCGTGTGTGGAGCCCCCACCTCTACCCTGAAAGTCTAAGATGTCAAAATAGTTTGTCATTTTATTGAGAAAAAACTCACAATAGAGTTTCCTCAAAAATTATTGTGGCACCTCATGGTTGTTGCATGGAGGTTGGTCAAATACCATCCACCACCACTCCCAAAATTTGTTTTTAATTAACTCATGGTGGCACCAATGGATGGGGAACCTCCTACATGCATGGGACAAAGGTTCATTCATTTTTGAGTCTATAAATAGGGCACACAACTCAACTTTGATAATTTTTAGTTTTTTGACATATGCATATGACAAACCATTAGCATAAAATTGTCTCATCTCATGCCTCTTAGTCGACCAAAAATTCATTTTCTTGCTCATTTCTCCTACATGAGTTAAAATTGACTTTAATGATTCAACAATCCCTCTCCTATAAGGGTGGGTTTTGGCATGCTCATTTAATCTTTCAATTAATTGTTGAATGTCTCTTTTATTGTTTTCAATTTGATTTTGAATATTTTCTTGTGTTCCTTGAGGATGCCTATGAATTGATGGAGGGGTTTCGGGTTGTTCTTGTATAGGAGGCTCTTTATGAGGGGGTGATTGTGAATTTTAATGTTTTGAGGTGGAGATTCATTCCTGAGAATTAGAACAAAGTTTTATTATAAAAATCTATTTAAATTTGCATTCCAAATCAAATTCGAAATAAATAGAATAAAAATACACACCTCTTTGCAATCTTCAACCTCTCCGACGTGTTGGCGAAATCCTCATGGAAAATGGCAAGCTAAGGATGCAAAAAATGGAAGAGATTTGGCGAGCGCGAGTTGCAGACCTGAAATCCTCTTCCTCAAGCCGTGGGTTGAAGACAAAATGAGGGTTTGAAACCCGATTTTTTGTTTTTATGTCAAATAAGACATTTGGTGCACATGCCAAATGCATTATTTCAGGTGTTTTCCAATATTTTTTCCAATTTGGCACCTAAATTTTTTCACAAATTGGTGCACTTACCCCAATATTTCATTAGTATAACTTAAAATCCCATATAATTAGTCTATATAGAGCTCTAGGAACTTATCACATCCCAAACAATCCCATAGGTCAACAACAAGCTCAACTTTGTCGTCAAGGAAAAGAGGAAATCACTTTGATATATTACATTCATGTAATGATAATAAAGCCTTCAATAGATAGAATTTCACAAGGTGAAAAATCTATGTCATCATATTTTGGAACTAGCTAAGATCAATAATATAGAGATTATAGGTGTATAGCAATGTAGATCAAAATTTCACATGATGCCACATATGACCAAGAAGTGTGATGACGATAAAATAAAATTCAAATTAATTCACCAAGGAGATCAAACCCCACTAAAGAGATATGCATGTCACCTATGGTAAGATAATACCTAATTAAATAAGTCACCTTAATATAACCTTTGGCCCATCATTGCTAAAGGCAACACATGATGTGAAACAACTCACTGAAGGATCCAAGTAGGTCACCACATAAGACAATAGGAACCACTATGACCAAATCTAGAAAATATCACAATCATACATACATATGAATCCTTGACTTTATTTTTGATTGGTACCCAACATAGGCCTACACTAGCACATAGGCACCTTGAATTAACAATACTAAAATAATTTTCAATCTAGAATAAAATAATATTTTCAAATAAATTATGATAGAATACATGGCAAGTGAAAATAATTAAGAGGATATAATTAAGAGTGCAGGTCTTCTTCATCCTTTAATTTATTTTAATCCAAACATGGGAAGAGGTATGCATGGATTTTATCACTATGTTGCCTATTTTTGAGAAAAAAATGTCACAAGGGTTGTTGTAGATTATTCACAAAATATACACATTTTGTGGAAGTATTGGAGCAACAACCTTTGTGGGTACCATTTAGAAGCTAAATAGGACTCCAAAAATTATAGTAAGTGATTGTGATTCTATAATTACAAGTAGTTTTTGAATTAAAATTATTTTCATATTTGATTAGTTATGATCCTTGTAGCTTATCATATCATCCCTAA
Organism: Sequoiadendron giganteum; assembly: GCA_007115665.2. NCBI lineage: Eukaryota > Viridiplantae > Streptophyta > Pinopsida > Cupressales > Cupressaceae > Sequoiadendron > Sequoiadendron giganteum. Next base: position 341,912,211 of record CM021109.1, on the reverse strand, counting down.
TAAAATAGACACATTAAGGTGGCCAAAAAAGGCTTGGAAGATTGTCTCTAATGTTTTACTTTAGATAAGCAAGATGTAAAATTTGGCTATGGATAGCCACCCAAGATCTAGAGGCCTATGGAAAGCACAAAATACTCAGAAGATCGATATGACAAGAATAAATTGTATCCCTATCAATGAATGCAAAAAGAATCAATGGAGTTGTGTGTACAAAATAGTAGAGACCCCTTGGTTATATAGCCAAGGTGAGACACAAGATGTCATAATATTATGACAAGTGTCTTAATCTAATGATATGAGACAACTTATCACAATTACCTAGGTCACATGTAGTAGTTGTCAAAATATAAGATAACAACTAATGACAACTAACACCTTCTAGAAAGAATCTTAGGAACTAAGTAAATTTAACATGTGAATATTTCGCCTAAGTCCCTAGTAAGTGAATTAACTAGGTACAAGATATTTATTCACACCAAAACCCCCCCTTAAGTACAACTTAGGGAGAAGACTATTATGTAAATGACACCAAGATGCAAAGATGGGTCCCGACTACTAGGCCATGGTAGGTACCCATGTACATATGCAATGCAATTCATCACAACTAGAGAAAAGGAGAAAACCTAGTGGGATAAAACTCCTCCCCAAAAGAGAGAAAGAAAACAAGAAACTGCTCTGAAAAAGATAAGAATGAAAAAACCTCGTGTAAGGAAAAAGTCCCCCCATAAGAGATAATGAATAAATTCCATGCAATCCCCCCTCAATGGTGAGTCTCAGCTCAAATTCCACAATGCCAAGAGTCCCCAATCTTAACTAAAGAAGGAGACAATATAGAACAATGTGAAGAATGATGTAGAGAGAACCAAAGATAATGATGAGTCCTCAAAATGTTGTTCCAAAAAAAATTCCAAACTATGACAAGCACTGATAGAAAGAATTAGGTACCATTGCAGAAGATGTCATCATAAATTGTGACTAAGCTGAAACTGTCAACTCAAGAGTAACTACAAAATTTGTCGATGAAGAACTGTAGATGAATCCACACTGCAACAATAATAAGGTCAGAACCAAGGAGACAATTGTACGAGTATCAACTGGACACTCTCTTGACAGATTGGTATAATTTATCCATATCACAACTTGGATACAGGTACCAAGTATTTGGATGTAGAACCTAACTTTTGAATACATGTAGATTGCTTCCAAAATAGGAGTGTCTATATAGTATCTAGTCTATCACACCTAAATGCATGGGTAACCAAGTGCTGCATTTGCTGAGTACATAGGAACTAACACTAGACACATAAATCAATCCAAAGAAGCATAAAATACAATAAAGTGCATTGAAATAGCAAGATTGTGGCACTTCATTTTAGTGTGATTACAACATTAGAAGAGGAGAACTATAACAATCATGATGCAAATATGGAAATGTTGATGAAGAAGCCAACCAAAAGTGTCCCAAAGCAGATGAATGTGAAATATGCATTCCAGGTGGATGTCGGTAGGAGCAACTGGCCCCTGTTGACTGCTGGTTGGAAGAATGAACTATACAGGACACAACTTGATCGATAGGAAAAAAAAATTCCCAAGTTTGCTTATTGAATTGTAATTTATTTAAAAAAAACTTAATTAAAGTTTTAATTTAAAAACATTACTATTAAAATAATAAATAAAATTATACTAGTGAACATGATTTTGATGGAACTTTTGTTATCTTATTTATTGTAGATCTTAAAAACTATGGAGCAAGTTGGCGGCAATACGAATCTGAAGGGTGCGAATAGGGCTCTAGACTGTGAAGATGAGGCTCCTCGAAAAAGTGAGGATTATGCAATCTACTCTGAATCTAACCATCTCAGATTAATCACGATCGACCTATCAAAGGAGGCTAGCGAAGATTTTTGCATGTTGGAAGATTTGGCGATTATTTTTCATTTTATTGGTAGGAAAATGTCTAGAGAAAAAACTAGGGCTTGGGTATCTGAAAATTGGAAAGCACGAGAAATTGTGAAATTTTTGCCAAAAGGGTTCTTTGTGGTCTTTTTTTCATCTGCTGAAGAACGCGACAAGGTTTTCTTTGGTGGGATCTAATCGATGGAAGATACACTTATTTATATTCAGAAATGTCAACATAACTTTGATCCTGTAAAACTTACCCCCTACGATTGTCCACATTGGGTTCATATTTACAACATACCAATCGAATATTGGTCTGAAGATTGTCTTGAGAAGATCGATCGCACTTTGGGTACCCTGATTGACATAAACAATGACATCATCGAAGGTGATTCATATCTATATGCTCACCTCAAGATTGCAACTATCAATCTTCTTCTAGCAAAGATTCATTTTTGTGTTGACGGTGTTCACTAGGTACAAAAGGTCGAGATAGAGGAAGATTTTTTTTTTTGCTTGAGATGCAGAAAGCAAGATCATAGGGAGGCATCTTGTAAAGTATAACCTAAAACTAGGAATGTTTAGGTTCAAAAGCATTGACCACCAATGAATGTAACGATCTCTCCCAAACGGGTGATGTTAGACAACGATGGTTTGGTAGATGTTGTGACCTTTTCCCCTTCGCTCCCCTCTTCGAAGAAAAATAATAGTAGTGAATGCCCTTAAGAAAGAAGCAAGGGAAATAATGATCAAGAACTGAGACCGAGAGATGGATCGCTCCAGACTCATAATTTTCCTCCTCCCATGGTTGAGGGGGTGAACCCTTCATTGAACCAGGTGATTGAAATTCAAGTTAGATGCGGTAATCCTAAACTAGGATCGGAAAACCTAGATGGAAATGGTTTGGTGGATCTGGACTCGAAATACGAATTTTGTCATTTTGGATTTTAGAGAATTCATTTCTATTGCTGAGGTCATTGACTATATTCCAAAAATTGGAAAGTGTACATGGAAAAATCGCAGGTTTGGGTTCACAAACATTTCAAAAAGATTGGACAGATTCCTCCTTGGCCATGGTTGGCTTAAAGAAATTTTTATCTGTGAATCAACCATTCTTCCCATCACTATCTCAGATCATTTTCCAGTTCAATTTGAAATAAAATCAAGTGAAAAAACCTTGAAAGGTTACTTTAAATTTGAAAATATGTCATGGTGTGACCCTAACTCGCTTGACATTCTTGAAAAATGGTCGAAGGAAAGAAATATCTTCTCTGGTATAGTTAGCTTTTGTTTCATTAGAAGATTGAGTTTCATTAAAAACATACTAAAAATTTGGAACAGGGAGTGTTTCAAAAACATATTTGTGGAAAAGGAAAAAGTGGAGAAAAAATTGGAATGCCTTAATGAAAAAGTTATCAGGTTTGGCATGTTTGTTGAAGACTTCACTTGAGAAAAAGAACTGAAATGTTGGCATGCCAAGTTATTACCGAGAGAAGAGGTTTTCTAGAGGGAAAAGGCACGTGAGATCTAGATCATGGATGGTGATGCGAACACAAAGTTTTTTCATGCATCAGTTAAAGGAAGGAGAGACAGAAAATGCATAGCGGGTCACACTGTTGGATGGTTCATTGGCTTGTGATCGAGAGGCAGTAAAAAATGAGGCCATTAGGCATTTTCGATCACTGTTGGATACCTACCACAAAAATGTTGTTGTACTGGATGAATCCATTTTATCTTGCATTCCTAATTGCGTTGGGGAGGAAGAAAAAAAATGTTGCTTGAACCTTTCACGGTGGAGGAGTTAAAAACTGCTCCATTCCAACTTGGTCCTGAAAAATGCCTGGGCCTGACGAGTTCCCAACTAGATTCTTCCAATCTTGCTGGTCCTTTATGGGTAATGAAATTTGGATGTTGGCTGAAGATGTTAGAAAAAGGAGGAAATTTTTCAAAGATCTGAATAACACAACCATCGTCTTAATTCCAAAGAAATTTGATTGCTCTTCCTTTGCTGATTTTCGGCCTATCTCGTTATGCAACACGTTATATAAAATTATGGTGAAAGAATCACAAATAGACTGAAATGTATCATGGAGAAGATTATTTCGGTGGAGAAAAATGGTTTTACTATAGGGCATGAAATTATGGGCAGTATCATAATCACATCTGAAACCTTACACTCCATGGCTTCAAAAAAACAAAAAGGTATGCTGATAAGGTTAGATGTTAGCAAAGCCTATGACAGAGTTCAGTGGGATTCCCTATTGGTTGTCATGAGGAAATTCGACTTCAATAAGGAATTGTTAGAAACCATCTCTTCATGCATATCCACCCCTCGTTACTCTGTTATGGTCAATGGTTCTTTGTGTGGATTCTTCGAAGCCACCAATGGACTTAGACAAGGTGATCCGTTATCGCCTTTTCTCTTTGTGATAATGGTCGAGGCCATGGGTCATCACTTCCAACAGATTAGAGTGGCTGGGTTGTGGAAAGGTATCAAAGTTTTGGATAGGATTGGTAACTAGATAGGATTGATCCCGTTACCCACACCCAGTTCACAGATGATACAATATTATTTGGCGAGGCTTCCTTGTGTGAGGCCAATGTGATTAAAGCTTCTATAGATAAATATTCTTCCTCCTCTAGGAAAATCCTCAATAAGGAGAAATCTGGGATAGTCTTTTTCAACACCAAAAAGGTTATGCAAAAAAAGATTGCCAATGTTCTCGGGTTCTCAATTGGAAAACTTCCCTCCAAAAATTTGGGGATCCCGTTATTTACTAGTGCTTGTAGATCTTCTCATTGGGAAGAAGTATTAAGTAACTAAAGAAACAAAGCCTCAACATGGAAGAACAAGTGGTTGTCTTTGGCTTGCAGGATCACAATGATCAAATCTGTTCCATCGGTGGTGCCAACCTAAGTTATGTCTTGCTTCAAAACGACAAGAAAAGTGATTGTAGGTTTGAAAATCTATTTAAAAAAAATCATTTGGGAAGGCTCAAAGGACAACATAAGGATTCCACTTTAAATTGGGACACTGCATGTTTACCGAAGTCTAGCAGTGGTATTGGGTTGAGAAAAATGGATGCACATAACTTAGCACTTGGTATAAAATTATTGTGGAAAATGTTCAAGGAACCGGGTAAAATGTGGTGTAGAACCCTACAAAAGAAATATCTAGATGTTGAGGATCCATGTAGAATTCTTACTACGGAAAAATCTGGCAATGGGTCTACGATTTGGAAATTCATTTGGGAGTCTTGATCTGTCATCACCGAACATTTAACTTGGAAGATTGGTAACGGAAGAAAGGACAAGTTTTGGTTAGACTCCTGGAACGATGAGGTTTCCATTGCAAGTTTATTTGAATCCATGGACTAGATTGATTCAGTTTCTGGTGCGATGGGGGAGTTTGTTGCAGATTATGTTGTTGATAATAATGGCATGCCCGGTGTCTCTTTTAATTGGATCTCATTGTTGCTGCCCCAATCCCCTTGGATGATAAAAGAAAGCTATTTGATATCTTACAGAAGTGCAGAATACAAGTCTCAGATCAGGATGATGAAATTATTTGGTGTGGCTCAAAATCGGGCAATTATAGTGTCAAATTGGGCTATGTAATTCAGAATGCTCATGAGGTGTTGGTTGGTTGGATAGAGAAATTATGCTGGCACCAACGTATTCTTCCAAAGGCAGGTGCCTTTTTGTGGACAATGCTTCACAAGAAAATCCTCATAGGGGATTGCCTATGGTCTATTGGTTTTGTGGGTCTGAGCATATGTCCCTTGTGCATGAATGTTGAAGAATCCGCCAATCACCTATTGCTCAAATATCCTGTGGTGTCTCAATGTTGGGATTAGCTTTTGCAATCACTTGGGTGGGTTTTTGTGAGACAAGATGATCTGCTTAAATTTATTTTGCATTGGCCCAATTTTGGTTCTATTGCTACCTGGGGTGATATTTGGCTAATTGCTCCATCCATGGTGGTCTGGCATCTATGGAAGGAGTGTAACCACATATTTTTTTGCGAAGAGACTTTAAAGGTGGAAGATATAATCCATAATATTGAGAATGGAATCTGTGAAGTGACAAATGCGAATCAAAAAATGAGAACGAACAACCATTTTTCTCAATGGGATGATGAAATACAGAAGAAATGGGGAGGTCTGAAAATTTCTTCAAGAAACATAACAAATAAAGAAAAAAAAAGGACGGAGTCAAAATGGCTGAATCCTCCTAAGAGGAGACTCAAGCTTAACTTTGATGGCATCTCAAAAGGAAACCTGGGACCGGCTGGGGCTAGGTGCATCATTAGGAATGACCGCGAGAAGTGTGTCTAGGCACTACTTCCAATAATGAGGCTGAATTTGAGGCTCTAGCAAGAGGCCTTTGAATCTATGAAGAAAAGGGGTTAAGGGACATTGATATTGAGGGAGATTCTAAATTATGCATCAATGTTGCAAGTAAAAAATAGGTTCAAAACTGGAAATTGAAGGTGTGGACCCAGAAGATTTGGTCAAGCCTTGAGAAACTTGGCAGCTGGTCAATTAGTCATGTTTACAGAGAGGCCAATAGTGCGGCTAATCTGGCAAATACAGGGGTGTCTTTGGAGGAAATAAAAACTGTTCGTGACTCCTCAAGTGTGTGGGCAGAATTGAACAAAATTATTTTAAGGGAGATGTCATAGCCTTTTGTTTAAACCCACTCTCGGTTGGAGATTTTGGCTTCTTCGCCACCCTGGTGATTGGGGTTGCCTAGCTTCATCCTCAATGTATGGTGCGTTGGGAAGGGATCTTTCTTGATTGCACCGCATATTTGTTCTTCATACTTTGCTTGGTGTGTTGCATTGCCCTTCCTCTGGAAGATACAATTGTCTGCTCTTTAACCTATTTGGCATGGTTGCTTTTTGCATCCTTGGTTCTTCAAAGTTGACTTTGAGTCTGCTCAAAGTTCACCAGTATCGGCTTCACAGTTGTGATAGTTTTAGTGTTGGCTTGGTATGGGTGAATTTGGCCTGCGTGCATTTTTTCTTTGTGGGATATGTAGACTATTTTCATTATTATAGGGAGTTACTCCCTTAGGTAACATTTATCATTAAAAAATAAAAAATAAATAAAGAAAATTATTTTTTTTTTTTGAAAAAATTATTTATTAAAAAAAGAAAAATATTTTTTGTTTTGGGAAAATTTTTATCAAAAATTTAATAAATTTTTCTTTTTATTTTCTAATTTTAAAACTTTATCAAAAAAATAATTTTTTTTTTTAATTTTGAAAAAACATTTTAAAAATTAATAAAGAAAATATATTTTTAAAGTGTTAAAAAACTTTAATAATAAATTATTAAAGAAAAACTTTTAAAAAGTTTGTATTTATTAAAATCCTTTAATTTAAAATTAAAGAAAACTTTATTAAAATTTTTGTTAAAAAAACTTTAATAAAAAATAAATATTGAAAAAGTTAAAACTTTAATAAGAAACATTAATAAAAAAGATTTATATAAAAAGTAAATAAAAAAAACAAAGGTCAGGCAGGGTCGAGAGGGTGTTGTCATGCTTCTACATCCCCGCCGTGTCATCGCCAGCAGTAGATTGCAGGCCCTATGGCCAGCCTGAGAGTACCTTGCGGTACTGTCAGGTACCCTGCATACCACAAGGTTAAACTTGCAAATTTTTATTTTTATTTTTTTAAAACTTTGATTTATAAAATAAAATTTGTGATTTATTTTTAATAATTTTTAAAAAAATTAAATAATAAAATTCGTAGATTTATTTTTAATAATTTTTTAAAATTTAAATAATAAAATTTGTAGAAATTTTTTTATTTTTTTAATAAAAAAATTGTACCTACGCAAGTAGAGTCGTACGTCATGCCTACTAAATATTTTTTGCTTTCGAGAGAAACTTTCTCTGAATTCAACGATTTGACATTCAATCTAGGGTTTTTAAGCCTTTTGAGCATGATGGCAGGGTCGATTTTGACCCAAAATGCTCCGAAAATATGGCTACCTTCTAGATTTGGCAACCAACATCCAACTTCAAACCCTTGCAGATTTGGCATGCAATGTCCAACTAGGACAAAACAAATGGCAAATATGACTTTCTCGGACACTCTAGATGCAATGATGAGCTCGACTTTGATGCAACAAGCTCCCAAAATGCACCTATAATACAAAGCCAAAAATGGAACACCCTAAAATCTGGTATTTCTATTACACTTTTTTGATTCTCTAGATCATCCAAAGATGCAAGAGAAGAGCATACTCAATGCTTCAAGAAAATACAAGATTGCACTCAAAATATCCCAAAAGACTAACCAAAGGCACTCAACTTTCTCTAATACCATGTAGGATTTGGCTATAGAGATAGCCACCTAGTATCTAAAGGCCTATGAAAAGCACAAAATACTCAGAAGATCAATATGACAAGAATAAATTATATTCCTATCAATGAATGCAAAAAGAATCAGTGGATTTTTGTGTACAATGTAGTAGAGACCCCTTGGTTATATAGCTAAGGTGAGACACAAGATGTCATAATATTATGACAAGTATTAGTTGTTATTTTATAATATGAGACAAATTATCACACTTACCTAGGGCACATGTAGTAGTTGTCAAAAGATAAGATAACAACTAATAACAACTAACACCTTCTAGAAAAAATATTAGGACCTAAGTAAACTTAACATGTGAATATGACCCCTAAGTCCCTAGTAAGTGAGTTAACTAGGTACAAGATATTTATTCACACCAACACAAGAGAGATGAGTGCAATGTCTACCAATAGAAAAATGGTAGTACAATACTTCATCAAAAATATCTCCATTTTGGAACTTTATGAGTAGCATCTATCACATCTTCATTGGGCCACACCCAAAGTTTATATAGTTAAAATCATATTTAATACCAACAAGATGTTGTCTCTAGTCTTAGGGAGAATTTGGTAATGGGACATAACAAAATAGCTACAAGTTAATCAACGTTGCAATGGAATAAATTTTGAAGTAAGAGATTGGGTCTTTATGCAATTTCAACAAGCTAAGGAGATATCAGTGAAACAGAAAAAGAGGTATACAAAGTTAAAATCAAAATATTATGGCCCTTATATGGTTTTATAGAAGATTGGCAATGTAGCTTATAAATTGGAGTTACCCCAATCAACAAAATATATTTTATCTTCCAAATTTCTTACTTTAAGGTTATTGAAAAAAGAGTTTCAACTAAAAAAGAGTTACTAAACTCAAATATTCTAAAAAAACTCAAACTTTCAACTAATTAGTTCACAAAACACACATGCTCAGTCATAAATAAATATTTCTCAATATCAAACATTTTAAATTGAATAATAATATATTTAAGCCACACATATCAATGAATAAATAAATTACCCAAAAAAAAGTGAACTAATGCATCTAAGAAATTTCATCCCGTTTCTCTTTCATTCGGTCACATGTCACATATTGGGTGTATGTTTCTAGGATTGAGAGAGGATTGGGTGGAATCTACCTTGAGAAAGCTAAGGGAGAGTGTTGGTATGTGGCGACTGATCATTCTATACTGTACACTCTTCATGTATCCTCGCTGGGGTCCAGGGTCGGGCTGGGCCTGGGTGGGGGTTCGGGGGCGGTAGCCCCCGAGAAAAATTTTTGTCCTGCTTTTTTGCGAAATTATTGAAAAAGGGAAAAATCACAAAAAGGAAAAAATCCCCGATTTTGTATAACCCTAATTTATAAAGGGTTTAGGATAGAGTTACAGTATCATAAGAAACAGGTGATTATTCGCGATATTGTAATAGGGTTTTGCACTGGTTAATAATATCATTGGATGGCTGCGGTTTGGTGGATGTAGCCCACATTGGGTGAACCACGTTAAATTCTCTGTGTTAATTTTATGTGTGATTTTATTTCTGGTTTATTTGACAAAATCTACATTTAGCTTTTAGATATCTGCCTTTGAAAACCTAACAAGTGGTATTAGAGCGGGTTGTTTTCAATTATCATCTACAGGAAAATCTCATGGTTGAGTGGGAGTCTCACGGTTAAGTGGGAGCAATGGCAAACGAGAGTAAGTTGAAGGTTGATAAGTTCAATGGGCAGAACTATCAGTTATGGAAGATGCAGATGGAGGATTATCTCTATCAGAAGGATTTGTGGCAGCCATTGGAAGGGAAAACCAAGAAACCTATAGCAATGTCAGATGAGGACTGGGATATTTTGGACAGAAAGGCACTTGGTAGTATTTGCTTATGCCTGGCACAATCGGTGGCATTGAATATTACAATAGCAAAGACAACTCTAGAGTTGATGGAAACCCTAGCAAAGTTATATGAAAAGCCTTCTGCTTCGAATAAGGTATTTCTTATGAAGCATTTATTTAATATGAAAATGGTAGAAGGTGGATCAGTTACTGATCATTTGAATGAATTTAATACGGTTACTAGTCAATTAACTTCTATAAAAGTTAACTTTGATGAAGAAGTTAGGGCTCTTTTGATTCTGTGTTCTTTGCCTGAAAGCTGGAATAGCTTGGTAATGGCTATTAGCAATTCTGTTTCTAGTTCAAATACATTGAAATTTGATGATGTTGTTGGTGTTATTTTGAGCGAGGAAATTCGTAGGAAAAGCTCAGGTGGAACATCCACATCAGGCAGTGTTTTGAATACAGAAAGCAGGGGCAGAACAAACGAGAGACAAAACAATTTTGGGAGTCGTGGGAAGTCACGAGGAAAATCAAGGGACAAAAGGTCCCAATCCAGAGACAAGAGGGATTGTTGGTACTATGGTAAGCCAGGGCATGTAAAGAAAGATTGTTGGTCTCGAAAAAATAAAGAAGGAGACAAACAGGAAGGAAATAAAGAGGCAAATGTGGTAAGTAATAAATCTAATGAGGATGCTTTGATTCTTTCTCTTGACAATGCTGATGATTCTTGGGTGTTAGATTCAGGGGCTTCATTTCATGCTACGCCCCATAGAAATTATTTTCTCTATTATGTCCAAGGGGATTTTGGGCTGGTTTATTTGGGAGATAATGAACCCTGTCAGATTGTTGGAAAGGGAAGAATCAAGATTAAGTTGCAGAATGGGAATCATTGGCTACTACATGAGGTAAGACACGTTCCAAAGCTAGAAAGAAATTTAATTTCTGCAAGGCAACTAGATGATGAAGGTTGTGTTGTTACATTTAGTGATAAAAATTGGAAGGTTACAAAAGGTGCCTTAGTGGTAGCAAAAGGTGTGAAAGTAGGCACCTTATATCTTTGTACAGGTCATATTGTTCCTTCTACTTTAGCTATTGCAGATAAAAATCAATGTTCAGGAACAGTTGCTGTAGTTTAGTAGGAAGAGAATCAGATAGATGCTGCGAATTTTGAATCAACACTATGGCATAACAGACTTGGGCGCATGGGTGTCAAAAGGTATGAAAGTACTTCATTCAAAGAATGCTTTACCAGGTCTAAAATATGTTAATATGGATTTCTGTGAAAGTTGTGTGTATGACAAACAAAAGAGAGTTAGTTTTCTCAAGGATGGGAAACAAAAGAAAGATGAGAAATTGGAGCTTGTGCATACGGATGTATGGGGACCAACTCAGGTATCTTCTCTTGGTGGCTTTCATTATTATGTCACATTCATTGATGATGCAACTAGGAAGGTATGGATTTATTTCATTAGGCAGAAATCTGATGTATTTGAAACTTTTAAAAAATGGAGAAGTTTGGTTGAGAATGAGACAAGTAAAAAGTTAAAATGTCTCAGATATGATAATGGTGGTGAGTATTGCAGTAAAGAGTTTGAAGATTATTGTTCCTTTAATGGTATTCGTAGGTAGAAAACGGTTCCAAGGACTCCACAGGAAAATGGAGTGACTGAGTGCATGAATAGAACAATAATGGAGTGTGCATGGACTATGAGATTGCATGTTGGGTTGCCTTTAAACATGTGGGTAGAGGCTGTAAACACTGCTATTTATTTAATTAATAGAGGTCCATCTAATCCTTTGGGTTGTGGTATTCCAGAGGAAGCATGGAAAGGTAAGAAGGTGAGTTATTCTTTTCTGAAAACCTTCGGTTGTGAAGCATTTGCACATGTAGATTCTGAAAATAGAACCAAGCTTGATGCAAAATCAAGGAAATGTATATTTGTTGGATATGGCATTGATGAATTTGGTTATAGGCTTTGCGATTTTGAAAATAAGAAAATTGTGAGAAGCAGGGATGTCATATTCAATGAGAAAGTGTTGTACAAAGATCTATTGCAATAGCATGAGAAGAAAGAATAGGATTATGTAGTGCTGGATGATATTACAAACAACAATGTTCCAGTGGTTCCTCATGCTCCGCAACAACAACAACAAGAAATACCACAAACTCCAGTGAATGTTAGGCGATCTTCAAGGTTAAGTAGACCTCCAGAAAGATTTTCTCCCTCTTTGTACTCTATTTTATTAACTGATGCTGGTAAACCAGAATGTTATCATGAAGCTATGCAGGTGGATACCAAGGTTCAATGGGAGCATGGAATAGAAGAAGAAATGGACTCCTTGCTGAAAAATCAAACTTGGGAATTATGCAAGTTGCCTGCAGGTAAAAAGGCTTTAGCAAACAAATGGGTTTATAGGATGAAAGAGGAGGATGGAGGTAATAAAAGATTTAAATCTAGATTAGTTATAAAGAGATTTGCACAGAAACAGGGTATTGATTTTGATGAAATATTTTCTCCAGTTGTTAAAATGACTTTTATTCGTACTGTGTTGAGTATTGTGGCTATTGAAGATTTGCATTTAAAACAACTTGATGTTAAAACTGCCTTTCTCCATGGTGATTTGGAAGAGGAAATTTATATGGAACAACCACAAGGATTTGAGGTCAAAGGTAAGGAGAAACTAGTGTGCAGATTGAAGAAAAGCTTATATGGCTTGAAGCAAGCACCTCGACAATGGTATCTTAAATTTGATAGTTTTATGGCTGAGCAAGGTTACAACAGGTGTAATTCAGACCATTGTGTTTATTTTAAGATGCTAGGTGAAGATAGCTACATTATTTTATGTTTATATGTTGATGATATGCTTGTAGCGGGGTCTAACATGGATCACATAAAGGAGTTAAAACAACAGTTAGCAAATTCATTTGCTATGAAGGATTTGGGGGCAGCAAAACAAATCCTTGGTATGAAGATTGCAAGAGATAGGAAAAACAGGAAATTGTTTTTATCTCAGGTTGATTATGTTAAAAAGGTGTTGTAGAGATTTCATATGGAGAATGCAAAAGCTATCAGCACACCTTTGCCCAGTCATATAAAATTGACTAAGGATATGTGTCCAAAGACACAAGAGGAGGAAGAAAAAATGTCCAAGGTACCATATGCTTCAGCTATAGGTAGTTTAATATATGCCATGGTATGCACGAGACCAGATATTGCACATGTTGTAGGAGTTGTTAGCCGGTATATGATTAATCCAGGAATTGAGCATTGGAATGCAGTGAAATGGATTCTCAGGTATTTGAGAGGTACACCAGATAAACATTTATGTTTTGAGGGCTCTAATACAGATTTAAAAGGCTATGTTGACTTAGATCTAGCAGGGGATATTGATACCAGGCAGAGTACCACAGGTTATGTATTTACCATTGGTGGGACAACAGTAAGTTGGATATCTCGATTGCAAAAGGTGGTTGCTTTATCCACCACAGAGGCAGAGTATGTGGCTGCAACAGAGGCAACAAAAGAGATGATATGGATGCAACTTTTCTTGGAAGAGTTGGGAAAACAACAGGCTGAAAACTACTTGTTTATAGACAGCCAAAGTGCTATACATCTTGCAAAGAATTCTGCCTTGCACTCTAAAACCAAACACATACAGTTGAGGTATCATTTCATTCGGTCAGTGATGGAGGATGGACAGGTAAAGTTGGAAAAGATACATATAGATGTAAATCCAACGGATATGTTTACTAAGGTGGTGATAAGGGAGAAGCTGAGCTCCTCTTCAACTTCGGTTGGCCTTCAAGGTTGAATTAAAGTATAACAAAGCAATAGGGTCCAAGGTGATTATTTCCAGTGGGAGCTGTAAGTGTAGCAGTGTTGTCCAGGTTCAGTCTCCAAGTGGGAGATTGTTGGTATGTGGTGATTGATCATTCTATACTATACACTCTTCATGTATCCTTGTTGGGGTCTGGGGCTGGGCTGGGCCTTGGGCCCTAGGCGAGGGTTCGGGGGCGGTAGCCCCCGAGAAAATTTTTTGTCCCGCTTTTTCGCAAAATTATTGAAAAAGGAAAAAAATCACAAAAAGGGAAAAATCCCCAATTTTGTATAACCCTAATTTATAAAGGGTTTAGGATAGAGTTACAGTATTATAAGAAACAGGCGATTATTCGCAATATTGTAATAGGGTTTTGCACTGGTTAATAATATCATTGGATGGCTGCGGTTTGGTGGATGTAGCCCACATTGGGTGAACCACATTAAATTCTCTGTGTTAATTTTATGTGTGATTTTATTTCTGGTTTATTTGATAAAATCTACGTTTAGCTTTTAGATATCTGCCTTTGAAAACCTAACAGAGAGTTCACCAACTCCTACAACCATTGAAGTACAAGCGTAAACTTAAGTTTTGAACTCAATTTAGTATGAAAATGATTCTATAAGTGATTTAGAGAGATTATTTAAATCAAATATTCTAGTGATTGATTTATTGTCTTGACACTCTCTTTGAATCACCCTTGTAAAACCTCATTGACCTTTTTTGGGAATATTTTTGTTTAGATATTTATATATAATGTAAAAAAAATCATCTAAGTACAGGTCAATTATAATATCAAGTTTAGTCTAGTGTCATTCTATTTATTTAATTAAAATATCATTTGGGAAGCCTTAGATGAACTATAGTTTCTACATGCCAAGGGTTCAAATCTCTTTTTTTCTAGAAAAATAAACAGAAGGAATATTTTCTTCAAAAAATGACAAACAATCATATCCTTGTTATTTATAGAGCACTTCTTCCTCATAAAGAGGGTGGTCCAACATATTCCATATCATTACACATTTTGTTGCCTCGTGAACAATAGTATTTTATCACCCATCTAATCAATTTGAACCACACATGTGCCTACAATATGTGATTCACACACACTAGTGGTGAGTCAAATTTGGTGCTCATACAGTCTTGAAAGCTATTTATTTTTATCCTCCCTACCTCTTGGAAATGTTATAAATCATTTTTTATTTTCCATTTGTAAGAAAAATATTATTCGTAGTGTAGTGTAGAAAATTGCATGCTCTTGAAAGAAAGGCAATTTCACACTTAATTTGGACCTATTTTGGTACCCTTACGGATTTTTTTAGCTAAAACCTGACAAAATTATCTAAAACATCAAAAACCTTGAAAATGCACCTCAAAAAGCTAGGGTTGGACTCATTCACCACCTTGGGAAAATGAGACCCCCTAGGTGGAACCTATTCACCACTGTGGGTGAATGAGTCCCATTTAAGGCTTTTTTTTTTTCAAATTTGAGCAAGAAAATCACCCTTTTAATTCATTTTTTTGGTTGTTGTCAGCCTTTGAGATCTGAATAATAATAAATTATGTGTTAATTCCTATATAAGCAAGTTTCTAAGTCATTTTTAGAATCTAAGAAATCTAAGCAAGCATTTTCAAGAGAAATTTCAAGAGAGAAGCATTAAGAATCTTCAAGCATCCATCCACAAGAGCATTCGAGTTTCAAAAGAAAATAAAGTTGAAGTATTGGAGTAGCGTTAAAGTGTTTTTTTAGGTCTTCAAGCTAACTTTCATCCAAGATCTAATATTTTCAAGGGTTGATCATGGATGTCTATAGTGAATCATGATGGATTCTAGGTTGGGGGGATGCAGCTAGCCATCAAGCCAAGCCTAATGACTTGTTTCCTAATTGATTCCATCCTCCATTATCACTCTACTTTCAACCTAAGGAAGGTAAAATCATCATTAGTTCTCATTTGAGTGATTAGAGATCTCTCAAGGTGAGTCATTCATTGTCATATTTCATTCTTGCATCTCATTCTTACACATTAGAATAGGGTTGCATTGTGTTTTAGTTTTCCTAGTCTTAGACACACTTAAGGCTAGGGTTTATGTCCACATTTACATTCAAGTTTCATTATTTCTATCAAGGTTTAATTACCAAACTAGGCATTTGATTGAGGCAAACCCCCCATAAGAAAATCAAGTTTATATTCTATTTTGTGGGTCTTTTTATAGATTCAAATCTAAATATTAGTTTGGAAGGGAAGGGCAAAGATTGGAGCACAGATTTAAACTTTGAATTCCCAAAAAGCAGAATGGGATGGATTCACCATGAGTGGCGAATGAGTCCTAATATAGGTGTTTTCTAGAACTATTTGTAGATTCAAATACCCTTTTCTCTGAAATCAATTCTTGTATAGAAATCTAGGCCTAGGACTGATTCACTAGAATGGCAAATGAGTCCTAGTAGGTTAAAATTTTAAAATTTTGAGCATTCTTAAGTTCATCCAAGTCTGTTTTAGATTCCCAAGTGCAAAAAATCATCTTACATCTTTATGTTTTGCTTCATTTACATTTCTAGGTCATTTTGTAGGTCATTACATTGAATTAGGGTTTAGTGTTCCATCTCGCATTTTATTTATCTTTCCCAGTTCTTACTTGGTGGTGAAACCCTTATTAGTTTGCATTCAGCCTCTAGGACAAGCCTCTTGCAAGATCTCTTTCTTTTTTGCATTGAGATCTCAAGGGTTATCCTTGAATGAAAGTGAGTGAAGATTGTCATTCTAGGTCCTAAACCCTAGAAAAGAATACAATTTTCCACCTTTCATTTTGGTGAACCTGCATTTAGAACATCATAATTTTGATTTAGAGTGCATTATCATCCTAGATCTTGCTTGCATTAGGATTTGCATTAGTTAATTGACATTCTAGGGTTTCAAAATTTTGCATTAGTAAAAGTTCATATAACTTGCATTTGTGCATCCCATTTCATTAAAAATCCAACAAAATTTGTATTTGCAATTAGCTTTCAAGATCATATAACATAAAAAGCATAGAAATCAATTGAAAATCTTTAAATTTTTTGAAAAAATATCCATTGAGACTCATTCGCCACCTTGGGTGAATCAGTCCCACTATAGATTTTGCACTATGTTTTCTAGAATTTTAAACCGTATTTTTAGGCTTTTGTTTGTTGTTAAAATCTTTCTGTTTCAGTATGCATATTTTATGTTACATTTAAATCATTAAAAGTAGCATAATTTAGACTTATTGCAATTGTGGATAGAATTAGATTCTTGCACTTTTCAATTTCAACATTAGTTCATAGTTCGATTAGACTATACTACATTTTCCATACATCAGAAAATAAAACCAAAAACACCTATAAACTGATAAGTCACTTGGAGAAAGTATAGTTATTTGACTATGTCAAATATCTTCATGCAAGTTAACCTAACCCTCAATCCTTTTAATAGTGATGACATAGACATCAGAAAATAAAACCAAAAACACCTATAAACTGATAAGTCACTTGGAGAAAGTATAGGCATTTGACTATGTCAAATATCTTCATGCAAGTTAACCTAACCCTCAAGCCTTTTAATAGTGATGACTTTGAAATGTTAGATGAATCCCTTGAGGATTTCCTCTCACAAGGTTCATCCACTAAGGCTTGTCATGAAGAACCAAAACCAAGAGAATTTAATGTGATTCAACCTCAACTTATCCTTTACCCACCTTCACACAAATTTCAACCTAAAAACAAGCTTGAATTTACCCTTTACCCACCTAAGAACGATGTTTTTCAGAAATCAAGTAATAATACCATTTCCCATACATACAATACCCGAAACAAACCTCAACCAAAACAACCAACCTCAAAAACCTTACCTTTGCCTAATCCCATTTTTCCTAGTGCTCCTCGTTTAACTTCACATAGTGGGAAGGAGTAGGACCTTGTTGAACAACTTAAAAATACTCCTACAAATATTTCCTTATGGGACCTAATTCAAAATTCACCTAATTATCACACCATGCTTCAAACAACTTTACAACAAGTTGTCATCCCTCCTAACAAAAATGCAAATGATGTGGCAACTCTAATACAGGGAATGAATACAATTAATGTAGACATTACCTTTCATTAACATGAATTGCCTCCTTTGGAGTTGAGAAATAAAAATGATGCCTTCATGATAATAGCTGGCTACAACAGATGAGGAATAAAGAGAACCCTTGTTGACAATGGTTTCGCTCTTAATGTGTGTAGTATCACACATTTGGATAAACTTGGTGTCGATAAGTCAAAAATGTAACCTGATTCATTATCAATTTGTGGATTTGATAACATAGGCAAACAATTGTTGGGTGTTATTAGTTTACCTATTACAGTTGGAAAAATAACCTTGTAGACTCCTATTCATGTAATGTTCGATAATCTTTCATATAATCTTCTTTTAGGGAAACCTTGGATTCATGAAATACATAAGGCCCCTTCAACCCTTCATCGTATAATGAATTATGTTTACAAAAATAAGGTATATCAAGTTGAAATAGACCTTGAGCCTAAAAATTGCCTACAAGTTGAGAAAGGAACAACAAGTGCTCTAAGCACATTAATTCCAACATCAAACATGGAGCCTATGAATAAGGGAAAAAAATGATTGAAACAATTTCAAAATTATTAGATGATGATTGGGATTCCTTGGAGTTCACAGCTTCATTTATGGGAGAGTACACAATCACAACTAAAGAAGATGAAAAGAAAAAACAACCAATGGTGATGTCAATGCAAAATTTAGAAGAAAATTCACAAGCATCTACATCATCCACTCTTGAAGAAGACACAATATACACAACAAACTTTGATGAGATAGATTATCAACAACCACCAAACCTAAAAGAAATGGAAAGACTCTATGGGAAAGGATATGAGTTCATGAAACAACTTGGTTATAGTGGAAAAGGATGCGAAAAGAAAGAACAAGGTATTCATGTTCCTATAGAACCTACTATGCAAGAAACAAAAAGTGGTTTGGGATATTTCCATTCTAATATTACGCAAGCAATGAAGATATGCTCACTAAACATCAACACCATCATGTGTAATCCTAAAACAATTCTCACCCTGAAGCATCCAGAGTTGATTGATACAACTTGTGAAGAACCATTGGAGTTTTTTGAAAATGATGAAGCCTTGAAAGAAATTTTAGGAGTTTATGACAAACTATTCACTCCTCCTAAAAAGAGTTAGCTTACATGTGCTATGATTAGTACCAAACAAAAATAAGGAGAAGAAGAAAGTAGTGAAGTTGACACAAACAAAGAAGAATACAACCCTGAATTTCTAAAACAAAATGCACTTCCTTTAGGAGATACCGTGGATATACCAATGGATATTAATAACAAAGATAAAGTGATTAAGATAGGAAAGTTCCTTGACGATGATGAACAAGAAAACCACACAACTTTACTCCATGACTTTCCCGAACATTTCATTTGGACTTACTCATATATGCTAGGAATTGACCCTAAGATTTTATTACACAATATAGTCCTTGCTAAAAATGCTAAGCTCGTTAGACAAAAGATTCAAAAGATTCAAAAGATGAACCCTAAGATAGCCTTATTAGCCAAAATCGAGATTAAAAAAACTCCTTGAGGTTGGTTTAATAAGACCTATAGATTATTCTCCTTGGATCTCAAGCATATTTGCAGTCGCAAAACCAAACAATTGTATTAGGATGTGTACATATTTTTCATGATTTGAATAAAGCATCTTTGAAAGATGACTTTCCCCTTCCTAATATTGTCATTATAGTAGATTCCACTACAAGACATGCTTTGTTGTTATTTATGGATGGATTTTATGGGTACAATCAAATATTTATCAACCCTCAAGACCAATATAAAATAACATTTACAATAGCTTGGGGAACATTTTTTTGGGTCATGATACCCTTTGGATTGAAGAATGTAGGTGCAACATATCAACGAGCCATGACATTGATATTTCATGATTACATACATAAGATTTTGGAAGACTATGTTAATGATATTCTAGCCAAATCTTTAACAAGAGAAGACAATGTAAAGGTCCTTTAAAAAAAAATCGAGTGAATGCAAAAATAAAACATGAGATTGAATCCAAAAAAGTGTGTCTTTGGTGTAGATAGTGGAGAACTTCTAGGTTTTATTGTATTTCACAAAGGCATCGAG
Source organism: Sequoiadendron giganteum (assembly GCA_007115665.2). Lineage (NCBI taxonomy): Eukaryota > Viridiplantae > Streptophyta > Pinopsida > Cupressales > Cupressaceae > Sequoiadendron > Sequoiadendron giganteum. The sequence continues at coordinate 341,892,101 of CM021109.1, read as the reverse complement.
GTGGGCATGAAGAAAATTGATGCTATTGTTAATATGCCACCTCTTAGAGACATCTCTCAATTGTGCACCTTACAAGGAATAATTCAAGCTATTTGTCATTTTGTAGCATCTTTAGCCAATCATACGTTACCATTTACACATCTCCTCAAGAAGGATGTGCACTTTGACTAGAACAAGGATTGTAAATAGGATTTTGAGAGTTTGAAGGATTATCTTGCAACTCCACCCATTTTATGACCCTCTATGAAAAAAAGAGTGTTCATCCTTCAAACAACAACATCAACCCATGCTCTTGTAGCATTATTGGCTCAACAAGATAAAAACGGTAAAGAACATCTTGTTTATTACATTAGATAAACTTTGATTGATTATGAGAAATGATACACAATAATAGAAAAACAATGTTTGGCCCTTGTATTCGCTACAAGTAAACTAGGACATTACTTATTGAATGTGGAAATACATGTGATGAAAAAAATTGATCCTCTAAAACATCTTTTCAATAAAACAGATTTATTAGGGCACTTGGCTAAATGGGTGATGTTGTTAACAAAGTTTGACCTTAAATTTGTTTCACAAAAAGCAATTAAAGGACAAGCCTTAACCAACCAATTAGTAGACAATCCCTCACCCTTGGTAATACCTAATGTAGAAATGTTCCCTGATGAGAATGTGTGGACTATTCAAAAAGGTGAAGAAGCATGGGAATTTTACTTTGATGGTTCTAAGTGTAGAACAGGCTCTGACATCGGGGTTATAATAGTCCCGCTTGTAGGAAAGCCTATTCTCTTGTCATATCACTTAAACTTCCTATGCACCAAAAACACAGTGGAATATGAAGTGTTAATTACTGGTTTGCAAGCTATTTTAGCTTTGGGAATTCAAAATATTAAGATATTCAATGATTCACAATGTCATTAAGCAAATAAATTGAAAATATCAAGAAAAGAATGAAAAAGTAATGAAATACAAGGATCTCACAATGAAATTTTTAGAAATTTTTGAATCATTTACCAATGAAAACATCCCACAAAAGGATAATTGGCATGCAGATGTAATGGCAAGTGAAGCTTCTCTTATATCACCTCAAGATCCTTCAAATAATTTTTATTTTATTATTCATCCCATTATTAAACCATCAATCGAATCTAAAGCCAAAGACTATTAACAACAACTTTGGAAAGCTCTATCGAATGGTATACACTGATATTTAATTATTTAAAAGAGGGTACCTTTCCTGAGCTAACAATTAAGAATACTCGAGATCACCTTCGAAAACTTGCAACTAAGTATATAATTATTTCCAATATATTATATAAAATATCCTTTAATGCCCTTTTACTTAGATGTCTTAAAGAATCCAAAATCCCCATAGCACTTGAAGAATCTCATGCAAGTGATTATGGAGGTCATTTTGGAGGAAGATCATTAGCTCAAAAAATCATTCGCATGGGATACTACTAGATACATATAGGAAAAGACTAATTTGAATATGTTAAGAGATGTCACAAATGTCTGGAACATAGCAATTTGATTCATGCTCTTGCTTCTGAGCTTCGAGCCCAAATTCCTATTTGGTCATTTTAGTATGGGGACTGGATCTGATTTGAAAAATCTCACCACCTTCCTCCACTAGACATACTTTTATAATTACTATGACAAATTATTTCACAAAATGGGTAGAATCCATTCCTCTTCAATCAACAACTACTGATGTGATATGTCATTTCATATTAGAACACATTATTGCTCGCTTTGGACTTCCTTCAACATTATTTTCTGATAATGGGACACCATTTAAGAATAATGATGTGAATAATTTCCTAGAAACATTTAACATCCAATATCACTTTTCAACACCCTACTACCCATAGTTTAATTGTCAAGCTGGGTCAACTAATAAGACCCTGGAATAAATTCTAAGGAAGACAATAAAAAAACAATAAATATTGGAAGACATAGATGACATATGCATTATGGGCTTATCGTACTAGTATCAAAAACTCCACTGCGACTACTCCTTATAACCTTGTCTATGGCGCCAAGGTGATTATGCCCTTGGAGTTAGAAATCCCCATGTTAAGGATTGCTCTTCAAAGACTTATTGATGACAACACTTGTAGAGAATAATTATTGCATCAAGTTGAGATGCTTGATGAATAGCGCATTAAATCTCTTGACCATCTCTAGGCTTATGCTAGAAAATTACAACATAGTCATAGCGATCATGTCATCCCTCATGAATTCAACAAAGGTGATCTGGTGTTATGTGATAATCAACATAATGTTAATGTCAACCTGATTGAAAAAGGAAAATTCAGTCCTAACTGGTTAGGACCTTATATAATTAGTAAAAGTTATGGGTCAGGTGCATACACATTAATAGAAATGGATGAAACACCTCTCAAAGAACCTATAAATGTCATGTATCTATGTAGGTATTGTTTCTAATATTCTTGAATAGTGTGAATGATAAAGAAATGGTGTTAGAGTTAGTAGATGACAATCTATGTGGTCTCACATTGCTTTGTTCTTGATAAACAATCATTTGTGTATCTTGGACACGAAGGTAATTATTTAAATTAATTTTTATATGGTTACTTTAGGTTTCATTCTATTCAAGATAATCATGTATGTTGTGTTAGATTAGATCCTTATATGCATTTAATGTTCTTTAATTAAATCATAGGTGCATTTAATCTAGCATAACATAATAAAAATGTTGCATCTAGGAGAAACTAGAATAATTTTTAATTAGATCACATAAATCATGTTAAATCATGGAGACATTCATTAAATAGTCTTACAAAGATTATTTAATCAATCAAATTTCCATTTAACATTTAAACATAAATAATTAAACATAAAATGCTCATATATATACATATATATCAAATTTTTGTGTACATTTCATCAATATATACAATGCTAATGAGGTATGTGACTCCTAGATCCCCTGGGATTCGGTGCTCGCATTTGTCTAGAGGTGGTCCATTGGGAGATGGTGGTATGTGATCATGATCATGAGCCGCCAAGTGCATTAAGAGAAAACTGTAAATCTTTTACATGTCCAAGGGCCTCTCGACACTCCCCTGCTATCTGATCTCTCTCCACTTGTAGTCTAGCTACCTTTGATTGCAATCTCTCAAACTCTGTTGAGGTTCAAGATGACTAGGCATCCTAGGCAACCTCATCTTAGTGGAGAGACCTCCTAAGAATCTCATACACTACCTATAGTTTGGCGTATGGCTCAAACAACTCTGGATCCTACTCCATGATGGGTGGGGGTACATAGTCTGTATCAATGGCCTCCTCACAGACTAGTGGGGGAATTATCTCAGCAGTTGCCTGGCAAAAGAGACCATAGAGGTCTCTCACAACTCCTGCAAGATGGAAACCATAAATATAATTAGTACACATCATGATATATATATATATATATGGAAATAAAATTAAAACATAAAACATAAGCATAACGCATAAATAAAATATCATCACCTAGCTCTCTAGTAAGCTATGTGAAGACAACCTCAATGTGTGTAGGGGGCATGAAGGATGTGCTATCCTCCATAATTGTGGGTGTTGGTGCATGTTGTGACCGCTGATCGTGATCTAGTAACATGAATGGGAGATGGCTCTCCCCACTCATGGCCCACTAGATCCTCATTTTTTGCCTTTCTTCCCTCACTCATCGACTGCTCCTCCTCCTCATCCTCCTCCTCATGGTCATCATAGTCAAGATCTGCATCCTTGTCATACTCCTCATCTAAAACATATGTTAATATGTCTGCAGCCCTATAGTGTGTCTCCTCAGACTTGTCCTCCTACTCATCTCCCTAATCTAGGAGTGGTCCTGTATCACCTATCAACTTGTCCATCAGGAATATGGGAGCCAACCGTGATACTTCCCACCACTCCTCATAGGCATCTGTGGTACCAATTTCATCAGTGTCAGAGACCAGAGGCATATCATAATCCGAGTACTTGGAGTTGCTGTAGATAACATCCTCAATAGTGAACCATCTAGAATCGTTAGGTCTCTAGGAACTCTATACTAATCTCTTAAAAAAGGGTTGTGCCCTGGGTGCTATCTGGACCTATCCAAATTGTCACATGATGTGATCATAGTAAAAAGGTTGTACTAGGTAATTGTTTATGCCAATCAAAAACCTGTCCATCTACAACCTCCTTATCTTCTGAGTCTCATCCGACCACTATGGAATAAGTTGGTAAAGTCTCCAAATGATCTCCTCCTCATCTAGGTGGTTGAATCAGACTCTCCAAAAGTGTAATTCACCATACTGCCATAGTCGCTACAATGGATAGCTAAATGCTCAAGGATACCCAAGGTCTATCATGCATGGAAATATTTTCGGTCTGGTGCACATGATATGCTCAAGGTACCACACCTGCAATAGCATACAATGTACCATACTATTGATCTCTTGAAATGAAAACCATCCAAGATCATAATACAGATGCACTAGGATGTTGTTCCCCAGGCGTACATAATCCTATGCTCGTCCATCCCCCGAATCATGTGTACTAGTCCTCCCTCTAAGTATGCTCCCCGACCATCATAATCTATGTAACTAGTGGAGCCCATGAGTATAGTAGCATTGCTAGATCGATTAGTGGCCTCACCATACCATCATGCACTGGACCTCCAAGGCAGTACTGCATATTGTATTTCATCTCCTAGAATGACTGCTCCACTAGGAAATGTACCCACCTTGAATTAGAACTCAAAGTATGTGATGTACATCCTCTAGTGCAATGGTCATCTTGTAGGTAGGAAGATGAAATGTGCAAGTTTTTGCATTCCATCTCTCTGCTAATGCCATCAACATAGGATCGTGGTACCTAATGGGGGGCATGAAGTGTGCCCTATATAATCTCGTAGTCTGTAGGATTATTATCTCCTCTACTAAAAGAGTGGAGGCTATGTCTCAAAGGTGACTAATCTATCTACCACCAAGACATTTCCATGAATGGGTAGGAATCTAACAAAAAAATAAAAAATGTCCTATAAGCATTCTAAAATCTTCAATCTTTACATCAATAATCAAAAAAGTGTACTTTAATTTGTTCTAATGTTCTTTTCTAGAGGTCCTAGACACTTTAGACCCCTTTTGGGACACTTTGTGAAGAAATGAGACACTTTGTGAAAAAGTGGGACACTTCATGAACAAAAGGGACACTTTGCAAAAAAAGGGGACACTTTGCGGAAAAAAGGGGACACTTTGCGAAAAAAAGAAATGCTTTGCAAACTTTTCTTCCAAGGCCCTAAATTAACCTAGAAATGTGTAAAAATCATAAAATAAATGTGTAAAGACAAAGCTAAGGCAGAAAAATCAACTCACCTGATGATAATGCTCATCGTGGGCCACATGATCTCGTAGGACGTCCAATCTAGAAGGCACATAGTCTCATCAGATCGACATCTTCACTCACTCTTCACCAAACTCAAGCTACAAGAAGATAAATGATAAAATAGTTAGAATTTACTTCACTTTTTACTCTTATATAAGTTAAAATTAGCGCTTTTACTATATTAGGGTTAAAAAGTGTCTTTTATTCAAACCAACATAACGAGAGCTAGAGAGCTCCATTTTTTATGTCGTTTGTTGTGTTGGAATCATGATTATGCTCCTATTCTCATCTAATGTGTATCATCATACGGTATGGTACTTGGAAATACCCTATGTTATGACCTGCCTTATTAGACATGGTTAGACTACTACCTTGATTCCACCTCTGTAAAGCAAGCAGAATCAAGGGTGGGCATACATATACCCTAGAATTTGATTTCTAGAAGAAGTTAGATAAGAGAATTTTTAAGCGACTGATGAACTCGTGTTGCAATATGCGGTTCCTAACATTATGAATTTGCAGATAGCTATATTGGGGGCTTCATTCTCTTGTACTATGATTGGACTCATATGTGTATCCTTTTATGAAACAAAGAGTATTGTTGGAGTCATTTAGCTTGCATATGCACATAGTCATATGGGCGCTAAAGTGGGGGCTAAATGTAGTGTAGAAAATTGTACTCTCTTGAAAGCGAGGAAATTTCACACTTAATTTGGACCTATTTTGGCACCCTTGCATTAATTACCCTTTGAAATCATCATTAATAGGCCCCTAAGACCCATTATTTTGGATCTCGAGGCTTATTTTAGTTAAAAACCTGACAAAATCATCTAAAACATCAAAAATCCTAAAAACCCACCTTAAAAAGCTAAGGTGGGACTCATTCACCACCTTGGGAAAATGATTCCCCCTAGGTGGGACCCATCCACCACCTTGGGTGAATGAGTCCCATTTGGGGCTTTTTTTCAAATTTGAGCAGGAAAATCACCCTTTTAATTTATTTTTTTGGTTGTTGTTGGCCTTTGAGATTTGAATAATGGTAAATTAGGTGTTAATGCCTATATAAGCAAGTTTCTAAGTCATTTCTAGAATCTAAGCAATCTAAGCAAGCATTTTCAAGATAAATTTTAAGAGAGAAGCATCAAGAATCTTCAAGTATTCATTCATAAGAGCATTCAAGTTTCAAAAGAAAATAAAGTTGAAGTCTTGGAGCAGCATTAAAGTGTTTTTGTAGATCTTCAAGCTCACTTTCATCCAAGATCTAGCATTTTCAAGGGTTGATCATGGACATCTATAGTGAATCATGATGGATTCTAGGTTTGGGAGATGCAACTAGCCATCAAACCAAGTCTAATGACTTCTTTCCTAAGTGATTCCATCCTCCATTATCACTCTTCTTTCAATCTAAGGAAGGTACAAGCATCATTAGTGATCATTTGAGTGATTAGAGATCTATCAAGGTGAGTCATTCATTTTCATATTTCATTCTTGCATCTCATTCTTACACATTAGAATATGGTTGCATTGTGTTTCAATTTTCTTAGTCTGAGACACACTTAAGGCTAGGGTTTATGTCCACATTTACATTCAAGTTTCATTATTTATATCAAGGTTTAATTACCAAACTAGGGGTTTGACCGAGGCAAACCCCCCATAAGAAAATCAAGTCTATATTCTATTTTGCAAGTCCTTTTGTAGATTCGGATTTGAAAATCAATTTGGAAGGGAAGGGTAGAGATTGGAGCATAGATCTGAATTTTGAATTCTCAAAAAAGTGGAATGATATTGATTCACCATGAGTGGTGAATGAGTCCCACTATAGGTGTTTTCCAGAACTGTTTGTGGATTTAGATACCCTTTTCCCCAAAACTGATTCCTATGCAGAAATCTAGGTGTAGGAATGATTCACTCAGAGTGGAAAATGAGTCTCAATAGGTCAAAAAATCATATTTTTTTAGAATTCCTGAGTTCATCCAAGTCTACTTCAGATTCCCAGGTGCACACAATTCATTTACAACTTTCTATTCTACTTCATTTACCTTTCTAGGTCATTTTTTAGGTCATTACATTTAATTAGGATTTAGTGTTGCATCTTGCATTTTATTTATCTTTCCAAGTTCTTACTTGGTGGTGAACCCCTATTATTTTTCATTTAGCCTCTAAGATAACCATCTTTCAAGATATCTTTCTCTTTTACATTGAGATATCAAGGGTTATACTTGAATGAAAGTGAGTGAAGATTGTCATTCTAGGTCCTAAACCCTATAAAAGCATACAATTTTCCACCTTTTACACATACTATAAAAACTTATCATTTCTTTTACAGTATTTTTTGCAAGTATTTATTTACCTTCATAATGAAAGGATAGAAAGGTGCAAATTATTCCTCCTACACTAATCTATGGGATTAGGTATGTTCAAACATTAAAATGATCATATAGTTACAAGGAAATGAATAATAAAACACCATAACATAATTATTTACATTGGGAAAGCTAGTTTAGAACAAAAGCCCCATACTCCAAAGAAACTAGATGTATTATTCAATAATAAATAGTTATAATACACTTGTAGAGTCTAGGAATTTATAGGAGTATCATCAACAAGAGATTTAGAGAAATTTTGGTAGCATAATAATTCTTGCAATATTTCCTATTAAAATCTCCATCTAAACCACCCAATAAATAGGAGAAACAATACATGAAACCATTAAATATTAATTTGAATCCATTATCCAAAACCATCCAAAATGTGGTACCCAAATCCTTAGTTAAATTTTAACACCAAAATCCCAAGAAGATCTCACATGCTAAATAACATATTCCTTACACCTATCTTATGCTCATCATAATCTACCTAGTAACTTGGGAGATGCTCTTTTATTTATGATGTGGTGAGCCTAATTTTTGGAGGCTACAACTTTTCATCTAGGAAGGTGATTGATCACTTTCTTTTTTTTAATTTGAAGATATCAAATAGATTCAAGTTTTCATAAGTAGTTTGATTTGGTGAAGGCCTGTTTCAATAATTTTGGGGGCCAAAATTGACCTCCTTAATAACAAAAAAAATATTTTCTTAATATTAGGTTGCGAGTTTGAAACCCTTCCTAACACACAACAAAAATCACTCTAAGATAGAAACACACTTTCAATCTTAATACTACACATAGGGTTTAAATATAATACATTTAAGCATTTGATTAAGGTAGATCACGATCTACCCCAACCTCTCACCTTTGTTTAAGCTATAAGATTTATGACTACTTTTTGTTCTTTATGAGATCATATTTTCACACTATGTGTGCTTAGATATTTCTCTACCTTAAGTATCCATTTTTTTGGATTTTCTAAGTTTGTACAACCACTAGGCAGACACTTTTACAACTAGATTATTTTTGTATGAAGACATATTTTATACCTATTTATAGTACGAGTTTTTTTCTACCATTAAAAAATGTGTGACTATTTTTTAGTAGCTTAAACACCAACCATCATAAATAAGGACACATCTTTCTCTTTTTGTTTTATAAAATTTACCTTATTAATCTAGTAATCTTAAAGATCTAAAACAAGCGTTTTTTCTTCAAAATAAAACTTAGAGTTAGATTATATTATTTCAATTAGATTTCCATTATTTTTTTATAAGGATGTTGTATACACCTAAAATCAGTCTGGATAATCTGATTAATTAAATATGAGTTATTTAATTAATAAATATTTTAATTCGTATACTTATAAATAAATTCTAAATTTATTTATATAGTTCACATTTTCTAATTCTTTTAATCTTAAATCATATTATTCCATTTTAATTAAATAAACAAATTCAAATAGTTTTTTTTATTTAATTAATATCTCCTTACTAGATTTGAATAATTCCAAATTTGAATTTAGTCACATGTCTACAACTTTTCCTCTTTCCACCTCATCATGTGTCTTAACAAATTGGAACATGTCAATTAACTAATTCAGCTTTATCTTCAACAAATTTTAAAACAAACTTGAGACACTTGGCTCTCTTCCTCCATTTATTCTTCCTCACACTTGGCAGAATGTTTTACTAAAGGGAACACTCTCCATGATTCTCTCCAACCTCTTCATCATCCATCGTCGATTCCTCCAGATCAAATCCAGGCCGTTGGTTGCTACCACATCATTTTATGCTTTAGAAAATCTATAAATACAACCTCATTCTATAGAAAATAGATCCCAACTTTGAGCAAGTATACTCTGCAGAAATTCCATTAGAGAATTAGAGCATTGAGCAATTAGCAATTAGAAGAATATTATTTTAGAATCATGGCTTCACCATTAGCTACATTTTGATTTATGTAGTTTCATTACATCACTAGCATAGCATCTTCATACAACAACACCATTATCATAGCATCAAATCATATAGTTTATCAATCATCATGTAAGAATATATTTACTGCATTTCTAGCATCTCGTTCTTCAAGTTTTCATTCTAATAGTCATAGTGCATACACAATCTGAGAGCCATTATGATTTAATGAATCCTTGAGGATAGAGAACAATGGGATGGCTTTAGAGAGTTTATTTGTTTCAATTCGATTGAATTATTATCTAAATCTCTCTAATATATTGTTTCATTGATTGTGTGATGTTATTTACTTATTCACATATTTTTCACACAAAGATGCAAAGGATTGGTATATAGATTTTGATGCAATGGATCCCCTATAAATTCCAAATATAAATATTCCTTTAATGGTTTCTCCTTTGAATTCATTATTGTTCCAAATAAATTAATTGCAAAAAATAATGTCTCTAGATATTAAAACATAGCACCAAGTTGAACAAATATATACCAAGTCAATTTATGATAGATAGTGGAAAAGGATGGAAGCCTAGAATTTGAATTTAAAATTTTAAAATTCTAAGGTCAATCTTGAGCCCTAAATGAATTAATTCCTTTGAATTTATTATTGTTCCATATGAATTAATTACACAAATGAATATCCTTAAATACTAAAACATAGCACCAAGTTGAGCAGACATGTACCGAGTCAACTCATAATAGCTAGTGGATAAGGATTGAAGTCAAGTGTCACAAATTGACCCAAGACATGAAAGTATGAATCTAAAGCAATAACCAAATGTACATACTCTCATTTATGTGTGAAGATTGAATTGAAAAAGGAATTCCCTAAGGAATTTTATCTTATAATTGGAGATAACTAAAACATTATTAAAAGCTAAATTTTAGATGTTCAATATTTTTTTCATGGTCATTTTAATTTTTAGATTAATAAGAGAGATTTTAAAAAATAATGGGTTAGGTGTGTCTAGGAACATAGTCACCCTACTTGGCGAGAAGGGATAAAACCCCATCACTATATAATTACTCCATAGGCATGATACAATTTTTCACACACCAAAATGATTGCAAGCCATGAATCCTATATGGTGGAATAACAAAGGTTCCCCTACTTAAAAGGTGGCTAGCCTCAAGAGTTTTCATTAAAGAATAAATAAGACTTACCATAATCCCTTAGCTAGAGAGTGATCTAGTTGGTTTGTTAAAGGGGTTACAGTGAATATTAGGAATCATTACTATGAAAAAGAGATGTTGGTGTAGGTAAAATTTGTGCGAGTTTTATTAAACTGGCACAAATCACATCCAAACAATAACTTGAATTGAAAATTCCATTTTTCAATCAAATTTGATTTAAAACTACACTATATTTCAATGACCATTCAACAAAAGGAAATTGATATCCACATCCAAGTTTACATACAATAAATTATTGAAGGAAATTCAAATTTTATTTATTAAAATCCATGTTTCAGAAATCAAACATTTACAGTCTTTGTTCTCCAAAACCTCATACAATTTTCTCCCTTCTTATTTAATCTTGTATTTATATCATCTATAGTCACACACTCTAATTTTTTATTTAATCTACACTATTTACATATGGCATCACCCCTCTATCATCTTTGCAAATTTTACTTGGTTAAATTTTTACTTCCACCTTCTCCACACAACCTTTTCCTTTGTCTCTCTTCATTCATAAAATTTGATTTCCTTTTTTCCTTACACCATCTAGAAAACCATTTCTAAATTAATTTCATTTGAATTCTCTTGAATTTCTCTTCTTTATATTTGATCTGTTCTACTGTATGCACCAATTCCAACAATTCGGTAGAAAATTGTTCTTTTCTCTTGAAACTAATTGTTTGTTTTCCAAATTGAAAATCTCTGCAAACAACATTGATATGCTTTGTAACCTTTGGAAAAAATCTCACTGCTTGAACTAAACTAATTCTAACCAAGGTATCAAAATTTATGTGACACATCCTCTTATTCCATAACTATCTATCATTTATTTGAGTCATAAAACAACGACCATCAACACCATTGAGCTGATAGATATTTCCATTTGTCCTCTTTCCAACAACAATAATAGTTACAAACCCTTTTTTGATCTCACATCCATCATCCTGAAACATAATATTGTACCCTTTGCTAAACATTTTTCCAATACTTAAGAGGTTATGCCTTAAACCTTTAACATAGTAAACATATTTAGTATTATGCTTTCCATCAAAATTGATTAAACACATTCCAAAAATATTAGCACCTGAATCATCTCCAAATTTAACAAGTCCTCCATCATATTTTTCAAGTTTAACAAACTTACTCTTGTCTCTGATCATATGATTTGAGCAACCACTATCAATAACCCAATAGTTCTTATCCTATCTAACATGAAAATTAGATACCAAAGTACCTCCATTCTTATCATTTTTCTTTGGAGCACTTTCCATTACACAACTTTCAGAGTTAGCAAAAAAATATTCATATTTTAAGGCTATGAACTAACATTCATTATCATCAACATCTCCATAATTAGATTCATCATCAAAATTACCAACATCTTCTCTAACATAATAGCTTTTCTTATCATCTTTAATTTGTTTTCCTTATTCTTATTTTTCACAACTCTGTTTGGACATCTTGAAGCATAGTGACCTATTTGTCCACAACAAAAATATTTGAAAGGTAATTTACCTTTGTACTTACCAGTGCCATTTTTCACCTTCCTATAAAGTTAGGTTCTATATTATCAAGATCATCTCCATCTGAATCTTCAATTTATTTTTATTTTCCAACCTTGAAAGCACTCTCCACTTTTGCACCTTTATTCATACCAATTTTTCTCATTTCAAATGTAGTTAGTGCGCCATACAACTGATCTCTAGTGTTATTATTAAAATTTGCAACTTCCTCAATAGAATAAACCTTTACACCATAAGAATCAAGAAGAATTCTAAGAATTTTCTTTACCACTTTGGGTTCTTTGACTTTTACACCAAGACCTCTGATGCACTGACAAGTTCATCAACCCTTTGCATGTAACTTGTAATTGTTTCATCTTCAAACATTCATAAGTTCTCAAATTATGTCTTTCGATTTTACATCTTAGCTTGTTTAACCTTATCATATCCTTCATAAATACTTTCTAGCTTATCCCAAATTTCTTTAATAGATTTCAAATCCATCACTTTCACTAATTCAAAATTTGCAAGACTACTTAAAAGGAAAAACCTTGCTTTACCATTTGTTTCATAGGCCTTGATTTCATCACTTGTGCTCGATCCATTTTTTGGTATGGTATATGTAGTCTTCACTACCTATGCAACATCAAATCCAAGGTAAACCAGATAAACTTCCATTTTAACCTTCCAAAATACATAGTTTGTGCCATCAAACATAGGGATCTCCTTATTGTTTTCCATCTTGGATCTACCTCAAGCAGTAAACATTTTCTCCAAGCAACCTTTCTTTGATACCAATTGTTGAATGAACAAGCAAATTGAGAGGGGGGTGAATTATTTGTGTCCAATTAAAACATCAAAACTCCCAACTGTTGTCAGATCCACATACATTGATTAAATACTTAATTTGTTATAACGTTTAAACATGAAATGGAGATAATAGAAACTGAAACAACACCATACACAAGAGAACACCATATTTATGTGGAAAAATGTAGGAGGGAAAAACGACGGTGATGATTAGCTCATAATATAAGTAATTACAAAACTAGTACAAAAAGGCTCACTACTAGAATATGACTCGCTGTCTAGAAGGTCTCATATCTTAGGATCATTTTTGGAATAGACAGAAGAAAGAAGATAGAATTTTACATAGAGAACATGATCTCAATGCAATAGAGAATCCACTAAAATAGATCCAACAACACTCATAGCTCTCAAGAGATCAATATACCTATAGCTTACTACATTCAACAATCTTTCATTATAGCTCACACTGTATCTCACATGTCTCTACACTTAATTTCATATCACAACACTCAACTCTATTTTGTACTCCATATCGCATCAACTCACCTTGCATATGCCATCCACAGCTTGAAAATCATCTTCAAGTAGACTACACACACATTAAACTTTACAAATTCAAAAATAGGTTGACACTAAGCATTCCCATAGTAGATAGGAATGAAAGTGGAACAATAAAAGTATTAATTGGGACCCAAATCAACACTAACATGCCATGCTAGATAATCTAGAACAATCCACAAACCACCTGAGATCCAAAAAATTCTTCACACCAACTCACACCTTCAAAATGTACAAGCCTAGTACACTCAAAATGCACTACCAAACATTGTAACTCTTAAAACCATCTTCCAGAGCGTAAAACCTCAAACCCATTTGAATGAGGTAAGATATCAACACCATAAACTTTCCTTTAAAACTACAAGTCCTAAAGCACAACTGCGGAGAAACATGGAGCAAAAAAATCTCCCAGACACCTCTATAAGCAACACTGCAAATCTAGTTCACATAATAGTAAACATAACTTCTTATGCAAATTGATCCAGAAGCCAAAATTTTGGATATAGAAACTTTTAAAACCTATAACCAACATATCTAAACCACACAAGTAGATATTCAACCCAGAAGAAATGCAAAGAAAAACTAGAACACCTCTACAACACCCTATTTCCTCTTTTTATCAATTTTCTCAATATCCTCAACATCTTTATCACTACCACAACAATAACCAAAAGATTATCTAAGCAACACTAGAGGTTAGAATTATTAATTGAACTAATGACAACATAATTTAACTAATTAAAGCAACAATCTCTCTCAACCACTACACAACTGACACCAATGGCAACACAATCTTGTTGACATCAATGACAACACCTTCATACTTGGAACAAATGATGTGTTGTCATGTTGTCATTAATGTCAACATTATTGTGAATTATTTTGATTAATCCTAACGGTTTTTGGAGTTTCTATGAAAGTAATTTGTGCAAGATTATTTTGTCTGGTAAGATCAGTTGTGTGGAAATTTGACTAAGTGTTAAATCTATCAATTCAATGTAACAGTGCATCAGTTATTGGGTCCGCACCACTCCAAAAATGAAGATATCACTTTACACTTCTACCATCATTTTTTGGATGTTAGATGTACCTAATTCCAATATTTCATCATGATTGGATAAATGGTTTAAGAGATATGAGTAATAGAGTTTGCCCCGGTAATTCACAATTATTCTCTGTACAATGTTTTTGTGTGAGAAAATCCACACTTCTATGCGAAATGAATTTTTTTCCTTGTAGTGTTGAAGATAAGTTATCAAATTTCAGTAGAGTAGGGACTCCAAATGGCATCGAGTTTTTAGGTCCACATGCTAGGATTTGGATGCACAGTTGAAGGATTTTGGTTTAGGTCCTATGTCGTGCTGGCCCAACATGTTTGATGTTATACCAAGGATAAATAAGTTTTTTTGATTTATGTAGGATCTATTATAGGTCTAAGCCAACCCGTCTTAAGATATTTTGATCT
Organism: Sequoiadendron giganteum; assembly: GCA_007115665.2. Taxonomy (NCBI): domain Eukaryota; kingdom Viridiplantae; phylum Streptophyta; class Pinopsida; order Cupressales; family Cupressaceae; genus Sequoiadendron; species Sequoiadendron giganteum. Next base: position 341,876,870 of record CM021109.1, on the reverse strand, counting down.
GTAATTGTGATGTGTTGTGTGGATGATAAGTTTTGAATCCAACAAGTTGTATTTTGGGTATTACATCTAATTAGGCCAACCTAATTGATGTTATGTTGATGTAGAAATATAAGTTGGATTATTTTCAGTATTTTGGGTGATATGAGATGTGTGTGATGCAAATCTGATCATAGCAGTGTGAAGTTAAGTTGTGAATGTTGAGTTAAAGATTATATTTGTGCAAATGAAGAGCATGGAAAAGTGTTGAATCAAAATTAGATAAAGATTTTTATTGAGCTTCATTGGAACTGTATTCATGCATATGTAAGATAAAAATTATAAAAATTCAAAATAGGCTGTGACCCACCATATCTCTTCTATATTTTTATTTGTGGATTTTTTTTGCATAGTTTTTTGGTGTGTTGGATGTTTGTGCTAGTATGTCTAGTTGCACAGATTGAAGGTGTTCTTGAGTTTTAGGTGGTTGTAGTAGTTGTGCAGTATATTATGATAGTGGGAGTATTTTGAGATATTGTATGAATAATGTGGATTATTATTATGTGGTCTGTGAGATGTTTCTAGACCTTGAGAAGTATGTTTCGAGTCACTTGTTAGTGTTAATGCAGGTTTGTCCAACTTGGCATGCTAGTGCCAATTGTGGAGGATAATTGTTGATTGAGGAAGTTTTGAGAAGAATTTTTGTGTAGATTTAGGTCCCAATTAAGTAGTGGCATGGTTTGGACTCACTTATTTATATTGTGTAAGTGTTTTATGTTGACCTATTTGGTGTTACATGGTTGAGATGTATGCATTTCATCAAGGCTAACCTAATTAAGATTGTTTTACGTCATGGAGGGTATAAGTGAAAGGTGAATTGTTATGTGGATTAAGTGTGAAGTGTGTGTGATGTGATAGATGATAAAGTGATCAAGTGTGTTGATTTGAGTGTGATCCTTAATGCTTATGACTTCTTAATGCAGTGAGTAGAAGGTGTCTACATTTCATTCTATTTGAAGAGTTGTTTGTACTTAAATGGAACTGTGCCTTCCACATATGAGAGATGCATTGATAGAAATTAAAATTGGGAATGACTCATGCTTTATTATTTCTTCTATATAGTGATTCCTTTAGCAATGAGCCACTGGTAGTGAGCCCTTGGCAGTGAGCTAATCGTCACTGTGGTTTTCCCTTCTTGTGTTTTCCACATAAATCTAGTTTTATTATGTGTTTTATGTTGGATTTTATTGGTATGTGGTTTTCATTGATGTCAACACTATTGACATTAATGCATTACAGGATGTATATGTCAAGGATATTGAGAAAATTGTAATTAAATAAGTTGCAGGTTATCAGTGGTGAAGTGAAGTTTAGTATGTTGGATAGCTAGTATGTTGATGATCAGAGGTTGTGGTTTAAAGGGTTTGTTGCCAAGTATATCTAATTTATCCATGTTAAGTTTCTAATATCTGCATGAAGATTTGATCGAGTTATGGGTATCTATGTTCTGATAGTTTTTTTGTTGCTTCAGTTGGTGTTCTTGAGAGAAGGTGATGTAATTATAGTAATTTCAGTTGTTGTGGATGCTTCTCTAGTGATTCATGATGCTTGTGGATGTTTTATAGATTGTTCTCTATCTGTGTTGTACATTTGCATTGATCATTGTTCTCACGATTGGTGATTTTCTTTTGCATGTTCATGTTTTTCATGTTCATGGCCAACAGGGTGATGTAGCGTGTTGTGGATCTTCAAGGAATAATTATTGAAGATATTTCATGTTCGAGGATGTTGTGGCCAACATTGGTTGATTCACATTGATAATAATTTATGTTTTGGGCCGATAGTTTGTAATCATTTTATATTTTATTGAAGCCAACATGTAGAAAATGTTATTCTTGGTTGCAGATATATATGAGCGATTGTTTACATCATTTGAGACATGTGAGATGTGTGAAGTGTGAGTGCCATGTGTGAATAAAGTTTATATCTTTCAAAGGTAGAAGTAAAGTGTGAAGAAGAGTGAGAAGAAGAAGGAGTGTTCATGTGCTTAATCAGAACTATAATTGGGCATTAGCAGATGCTATCTTCTCAGCTCAAAATCTCTCAGATGGATTTAATCTAAATGTGACTATAAGATAGTGTGTCTTCCTTTGGGTAGTAAGCCTTTTTGTATTTGAGAAATGAGCTCTAGGAAATGTGCCTGAATGCATGTGCATTCCCTATTTACTATAATTTTAATAGAGTATAAACTTGTGGATTAACCTCTACCGTGATTTTTCCCATAATAGGGTTTCCACATAAAAATCTTTGTGTTATGTTTGTTTCTGATGTGGTGATGGTTTTTTCTTTCATATTTAATTATCAGATATGAGAATAAGTTTAATAAGTATAATTTTTGAGACAACTGATTCACCCCCCCTCTCAGTTGTCTGCCCTTATGTTGCCAACAATTGGTATTAGATCAGGTTCCTTGGAATAAGTTTAATAGCTTGAGGTGATCCAGGATGACAACATATAAGAAGGATACTCTAAGATTTGATGGAACAAATTATTCTTTGTGGAAGAATTGAATGGAGTGTCATCTGAGATGCATTGGTGAACCTTATTGGAACATTACAAATAATAGATACATCATCCCATAGAATGGTCCTTCTACTACAAGTGAGATTAAAGATGTTGAGTAAAATATCATGGCTAAGGAAGCAATATTGAGTTCTCTGATTGATTCCTCGATGAAAAATGTAATGGATCTGAAGGATGCTTATGAGATCTAGAAAAAGTTGGAAACTTTGTATGAAGGTGATATTCATGAGAAGATGGCTAAGCTGCAAAGTCTGAAAGGGAAATATGAAACATTTAAAATGGGTGAAGATGAGAACATTACTACTTTTATGCAAAGAGTGAATGAACTAGTGTGTAATATCAGATGTACAGGTGGAACATTGGACGAATCAAATATTGTTGCTAAAGTGCTCATATCCTTGCCTACTACATACAAACACAAAGTTTCTGCTATTGAGGAGATCCAGACTATGACAAATGTAACCAGAGACATGTTGATTGGTAAGCTTTCTATTTTTGAGTTAAGTGAGTTTGGTGATGCTCTTCCTATGATAGATTTTCATTCAAAGCTACTACCTCCAAAAAAGATAAGTAGAGATATGATATGGGAGAAAGTTCCTCTAGAAACTTGTCCAAGTATGAGCAAGAAATGAGAGAGATTGAAGAAGAAGAGAGAAAAATAGATGAGATTGAAGTACCTCTTGTCAAGAGGGTAGCCAAAGGAGAAGGTAAGTATAAAGGGAGATTTCCTCTTAAATGTTTTTCATGTAATAAGATAGGTCATTTTGCCTCAAGGTGTCTAGAAAGAGTTCCTAAGCCAATACCTAACAAGCCTAGATTCTAAAGAAAGTATTTTTTAGTTGTTGATGAAGGTGTGACAAATGATGAATCTAATAAAGGAAATGTAAGTGAGGATGAGTTTGTATTTATTTCTATCAAGGAAAATAATCTTGTACCTACTGAATATACTAGTTACATGAATGTGGAGAAATCTCTAGCTGCCATAATTGAAGAAAAAGATGAATGGGTGATTGACAATGGATGCTCCCATCACATGATAGGTGATAAAAGTAAATTTGTGAGTCTCAAAAATTATGATGGTGGTGTTGTAAGATTTTGTGATGATAAAGTTAGTGTAATCTATGGCAGAGGATCCATTTCTTTTGATGGTAAGCATAATATTGATGATGTTTTATATGTGGAAGGTTTGAAGCATAATATATTAAGTGTTGGAAAGATGGTTGACAAGGGATACAATCTTCAATTCAAGAATGGAAAATATAAACTATTGGGGAGTTATGGAAATATGATTGTATCAAGTACAAAAACAAAAGGTAATATCTTTCACCTGAGTGCTGGTAGTAAAAGTTGTCTTATTGCTCAAGTTGATGAAAGTTGGTTGTGGCATAGGATATTGTGTCATGTAAACTTTGATAATATTATCAAGATAAGTTCTACTCAGGCTGTGAGAGATCTTCCTAAGTTGGTAAAGCCTACTAATACCATATGCAAGGAATGTCAGTTAGGGAAGCAAACTAGAGTTTAATTTCAAAGAAAACACCATTGTTCAAATGAAGTATTAGAGCTTGTGCATATTGATCTGTGTGGTCCTTCTAGAGTTAGAAGTTTACAAGGAGGTAGGTATTTCATGTTACTCATTGATGATTATTCTAGATTGATGTGGGTTGCTTTGTTAAGGGAAAAATATGAAGCTCTAGAGAAATTCAAGATTTTTAAGGTTAAGGTTGATACATAGGTAGGTATGAAGATTAAATGTATGAGATCAGATAGAGGTGGTGAATTCATTTCAGGTGAGTTTAATTCCTTTTGTGAAGAACATGGGATAAAGAGACAATTATCTACCCTGTGGACCCCTCAACAAAATGGAGTTGTGGAAAGGAAGAACATGACAATTTTAGATGCTACTAGGACTATGATGTTGGAAGGAAATATCCCACATATCTACTAGAGAGAAGATGTGAGTAGTGTTGTTTACACTCTCAATCAGGTACATATCAAAGGTGATACTAGTAAGACCCCTTATGAGCTATGGTTTGGTCATAATCCTACTATTAGATACTTCAAAAAATCTGGGAGTAAATGCTATATCAAAAGAGATGAAGATATAGGAAAATTTTATGCTAGGAGTGATGAAAGAATATTTCTTGGTTACTCTACTAAAAGTAAATCCTACAGGTGCTTCAATAAGAGATTGAGGACAATAGTTGAAAGTGCTAATGTAAAGGTTGATGAAGACACTGTTAGACCATCCATAGCCTATGGATATGATTCAGATGATCAAAATGTTACTTTAGTTTAGACTCAGAATAAAGTGCAGATCATTCCAATGAATCAGGAAAGCCAAGAGGAAGGAACTAGTGAAAGCGCATAAGTGATATCACAAGAGCATGAAGTTCAAGAACATCCTAAGACTCAAAGGTATGTAAGATTGAATCATTCAGAAGATCAGATTATAGGTGATAAGAAAAAATGTGTTCAAACTAGGAGAAGAATTGCAGGAGAATATTGTTTGATATCAAAGACTGAGCCAAATACTATAAATGAAGCATGCAAAGATGAACATTGGATGGAAGCAATGAATGAAGAGCTACTGAAAATTGAGAAGAATGATACATGGATTATTGTTCCTGGACCTAAGGACAAAAATGTAATTGGAACTAAATGGGTCTTGTAGAATAAACTAAATGTGCAAGGTGAAGTTGTTAGAAACAAAGCAAGACTGGTGTATAAAGGATACTCTCAGATGGAAGGAATTGACTTTGAAGAAAAAATTTCCCCTGTCACTAGGATTGAAGCTGTGAGACTATTTCTTGCTTATGCTGCTTACAAAACCTTCAAGATTTATCAGATGGATGTCAAGTTAGCATTTATAAATGGTGAACTGGAAGAAGAAGTGTATATTGAGCAACCTGATGGATTTCAATTGACTGATCAGGGAGATATGGTTTGTCGGTTGAAGAACGCATTGTATGGACTTAAGCAAGCCCCAAGAGCATGGTATGCTAGATTGGATAAGTATTTGTTGAAGCTTGGATTTAATAAAGGTACTACTGATAGTAATTTGCATTTCAAGATTGATCATGATAAAGATTTGATTGTTGAAGTCTTTGTTGATGATATAATTTTTGGAGGAGATGATATTTTGTGCATGAAGTTTGTTGATGAGATGCAGAGTGAGTTTGGAATGTCTATGATTGGAGAAATGAAACTATTTTTGGGATTGCACATTACTTAGTTAGATAAAGGGATTTTTATATCCCAGTCCAAGTATGTGAAAGAACTGCTAAAGAATTTTGGTATGGAAGATTCAAAGCCAATTGGCACACCTATGATGACCGAATGTAAGTTGACTCAAAATTATGATTCTCCTAAGACAAATCAGACTAGATACAAATCCATGATTGGTGGATTGTTGTATTTAACTCAAACTAGACCTAATATCATGAATGTCATATGCATTGTTCCAAGATTTCAAGCTGATCCTAAGGAATCTCATGTGACTGTTGTGAAGAGGATTTTTAGATACTTGAAGGGGACAATTGATTTTGGCCTATGGTATCCTAAAGAAGATGATTTTACTTTGAGTTCTTTTACTGATGTTGATTGGGATAGAGATGTGAATAACATAAAGAGTACTAGTGGTGGTACATTTTCCTTGGGAAAGAAGTTGATTTCATGGTTAAGTAAGAAGCAAAATGCCATTTCTTTATCTACTATAGATGCAGAATACATTGTTGTTGCTAACAATTATACTCAAGTATTATGCATGAAGCATATGTTGAAAGATATCAAATTTGTGTATGATGAGCCTATTATTATATTCTGTGATAATTCAAGTACAATTAACATTTCTAAGAATCTGGTACTACATTCAAAAACCAAGCATATATCTATCAAGTTTCACTTTTTGAGAGAAAAGGTGAGTGAGAAGGAAGTCAAATTGGAGTATGTGCCTAATAAGGAACAGATTGCAAATATCTTTACCAAGACATTTCCTAAGGATACTTTTGAGTATCTTAGAGGGAAGCTAGGGGTGATTACCCCTCCTAATTAGAACTAAGGTGCATTGACTTGCATCAGTTCATGTATTTGATAGTCATATCTTGATCCAGATTGATGTTGTGGTGGCTACTACTCAAGGGGAGTAGTCAGATGTTCAGAAATTTGGTTCAAAACTTGTGTGGAGAAAGATACACATTATCTTTGTCATTGATGTCAAATGGGGAGAAGAGTCATGTGAAAAAAAACTGTGAATTATCTAGGGAGAAGATTCAAAATCTAAGGGGGAGAAAGTGCTAAGAGAAAGTTGTGTTGATGGCTTTTTTCACATCATGTGTTCCCATCAATGCCAAAGGCGGATATTGTTGGATTTTTCTGATATGTGGTTTTCATTGATGTCAACACTATTGGCATTAATGCATTAGAGGTTGTATATGTTGAGGATATTGAGAAAATTGTAATAAAATAAGTTGTAGGTTATCAATGGTGAAGTGAAGTCCAGTATGTTGGCTAGCTCAGTATGTTGATGATCAGAGGTTATGGATTAAAGGGTTTTTTGTTGAGTATATCTAGTTTATCCATGTTAAGTTTCTAAGATCCACATGAATATTTGATCAAGTTATGAGTATCTATGTTATGACAGATTTTTTGTTACTTCAGTTGGTGTTCTTGAAAGAAGGTGATGCAATTCTAGTAATTTCAGTTGTTGTGGATGCTTCTCTAGTGATTCATGATTCTTTTGGATGTTTTCTAGATCTTTCTCTATCTATTTTATATGTCTGCATTGATCATTATGCTCGAGATTGGTGATTTTATTTTGCGTGTTCATAGAGGACAGGGTGATTGTAGCGTGTTGTGGATCTTCAAGGAATAATTATTGAATATGCTTCATGTTCATGGATGTTGTTTTTGGTCCTCACTATGTTGTGGCCAACATTGGTTGATTCGCATTGATAATCATTTATGTTTTGGGCTGACAGTTTGTGTTCATTTTATATTTTATTGAAGCCGACATGTAGATGATGTTATTCTTGGTTGTGGATATATATGAGTGATTTTTTACATCATTTGAGACATGCAATATGTGCGAAGTGCGAGTTCCATGTGCGAATAAAGTTTAGATATTTCGAAGGAAGAAGAAAAGTGTGAAGAAGAGTGAGCAGAAGAAAGAGTGTTCATGTTCTTAACCACAATTGTAATAAGGCATTAACAGATGCTATCTTCTCAGTTCAAAATTTCTCTGATGGATTTAATCTGAATGTGACTGTAAGACAGTGTGTCTTCCTTTATATAGTAAGTCTTTTTGTATTTGAGCAGTGAGCTCTAGGCAGTGTGCCTAAATGCATGTGCATTCCCTATTTACTATACTTTTAATATAGTATAAACTTTTGGATTAACCTCCACTATGGTTCTTCTCCTAACAGGGTTTCCATGCAAAAATCTTGGTGTTATGTGTGTTTCTGATGTGGTGATGGTTTTTGCTTTTATGTTTAATTATCAGATCTGAGAATAAGTTTAATAAGTATAATTTCTGATACAACTAATTCACCCCCCCTCCCCCCCCCCCTTTCAGTTGTCTCCCCTTGTGTTTCCAACATTTTATGTGTTTGCATTACTACTTTATATGTTTGCATTTTGTTAATACATGTTAAGGGTTTAATGGTGGATAAGGGTATAAGAACTAATGTAGATCTAAATGTTAATGAGGGTTTCTATTGTTTTAAAAGTATATGACTACTTCACCCCCCTCTCATTTTTCTTGTGCCTATAACAAATATAAATAAAAATAATTTGAGGAATCATTTTAACTATTCTTTTACATTTAAATATTACAATAATATGCACAAAATTGAATATATTGCACAATTCTAATTTGTTCCACTCTAGGACTAAATTTTCTTGTAGAGTTAGAACTTATCAACCATTATCATTACAACACTTGAATCAAGAACATCCAAATGTATAAAATAGATATACTTCATATATAAATTCTCTAAAATGGAATCATTTACCTTTTATACAATAGAATATTCATAAATTCCTTGAAATCAATCCACACTCCTATTGACTTGGGGATAGATGAAGAATCAAAATTGACTCCACTAGGTGGTTTAACCATCAACATACTATCAAACTAAGCCTTCAAAACTTATACAATCAAGAATAATTTATTCATTGTACACTCGATATCCAATTTTACTAGAATGCCTATTGCTCTCATTTATTTTATTTTAAACAATATTATATGATGCCTACAACCTAATTTTACAACCTTTCAAGATAACTTTCTTGAACTTATACTTTTCTATCCACCTTATATGTAGGAATTCATAATTCCCATCTAAATTTAGATCATCGATCAAAATTCAAGAATCCACATTAGTAAACTCCATGACATAAGGGAGATCATTTTCAACATGTTTTATTTCTTGATCAATACTTTTAATATATTCATTGTATCCTCTCTTTTTCTAAATATGTTCCATTATTCCACCATTTTCCATTAGTGTCATAACCTATCACAAAAAACTCATTTCTCCAAGATTTTGCAGCTGCTAATATATTTTTAACTTCACTAGTTGGTGGAATTCCTTTTCCTATATCTACTATTATTTGATATGTTGAATCTATAGTCGAAGAATCAATGAGACCAACCAGAATTTTATTGTATGAAGTTAGATATGCAACATTATTTTTCCACTCTTATTTATTAGCCTTTTCTTTCACCATTTTTTCGATCATCCATTTTCACTAGTGGCTTAGCAATTTGTTTGCCTTCCTGGGTGCTACCACAATAGTATGTCCCACTTTTGGGACATCTTGATTTTTTCTTGAAATAAAATATTTTTTAGAAAATATAATGATTTAATCCTTGATAGGTTCCATTTAAAGGGTTTTAATTTAAGATGGTTATATCAAATCCCCTTGAATAGAACCCCTCTAGCCTTAAATCATACCTGCAATGGAGTCTCCTTGGCACCTATCAAAATGCTGACAAAAAACCACTTTTACTTTACCTTTTGAAATATCAAATGAATTCATTTAAAAATTATGTTTTATAATTATTTAGAACTTATTATAAGATTTCAAAAAACTATAATCTTGAATATATTTAATTTGATTACTATATTTATTTTATATTTCTTGTGAATGTAGATTTTTCACCAAACATCAAGGTCTTTGTTTCACACATGTGGAAAAATAGGAAAATTGAGAACAAAATTCTAGAAAATATAATTTACCTTGGTATTGATGTCCTCATTTCAACAAAAATAAGAAGTTAATTCAAATGCATACCAAAACGTAATGTGATACGAAATAAACCTATGTCCAAATTATAATTACTCTAACTTTAAAAATTAATTAAAAAATATGCAACAAAAAATTATGAAAAAATATATATGCACTAGATATTGGTGCTAAAAATCTAATTTAATCCTTCTATATAAAAACATTTTGTGTTATGACATAAAAACCACTTTTTAAAAAGGATGTCTACAATTAAAAACAAGTTATTAAAAGTGATGCAGGAGCATCCTTGGTTCTTGGCAATCTTGCATCAACCAAAAATATTTTCATTCAGTTTTTGTTCTTGCTTAGTTCTTTTCCAGTTCAAGTTGGTATATTCGGTGTTTCGTCATGTTTTCTCACCAGATCTCATGTACCTATGGTTTAATTGTGGAAATGCTCAATTACCTTGTTCCAAGTTTTCAGCTTGATTAAATTTTTTTCAGCAATTTATCGCTTCTGGAGTATGTGACAATTTTTGGAATTGACCCTAGAATAATTTCAAAACCTAATGGCTAGTTGGATCGATCGTAGATCTTTCCCGTGACTAGCGGATCCTCATGGTGTGTTTAGATTTTTTCTATTGAGTGTTCCCGATCTTACACTTAGGTCCACACTTCATCATGTGCATCTACCATGGATGAATTTTAGATTTAAGGCCAACCTATTCCTACAAACGTTACATTTTTTCTTCATCGAATATTGTAATGATCTTTGGCCAAAGCGGATGTTTCTAGACTCACAGATAGGATATAAATCTTGTAATGAATCATTAGATGGATAGCGAACAATAAGGAAGAAAAATAGAATGTATATAGAGTTTGATCTATAATTTTTTTTCAATCGCATGTATGAGCACTATATTTTGAGCATATTGTAATTAGGCTTGTGAGCCAAATGTGTACGCTCACATGTGGCTGACTATATGTAATTGAATTTCATGATAATAAGAATGTTCTAATATGCATTTTCCTCCAGATTTTGTGTTTCTTCTGTTGTGTTACTCTAGTTGCATGACCCAGATTGTTCTCTTTGAGGACCCTCCTACCGTGACTGAACCAAACTGGTAATAGAGAGAGATTCATTCCTTGCAAGATTGTCAGAGCTTGCACAATCTTGTTGAAGATTTTTTGTGGGGTGGCAGACTGAGGATCCAACCTACAACTGTAGAAGACTTGTGTAAGGATGGCAGGAAGAAGGAATGGTAGAGGAAATAGAGCCCATGGAAATGCAAACCCTATTGTAATGGAAATGTTGAGAGGAATTGTTGTTGGATTGGAAGTAGTTGAAATGGCCCAACGGAGACGTTGACCAGTTGAGGATGTAAGTGATGAAGAAGTAGAAGAGCAAGAAGAAGTTGCAAGAGAAGAGAAACCTAGCCTTGATTAGGGAGAAGAAAGGTTCATAAGAGCCCTAAACAAAGTGAATACTAAGCCACATTTCAATCCACTAGATTATAATGTTAAGTTGGATTCAGATGAATTGTTAGATTGGATAACAAAAATGGAAAAGTACTTTGATTTTGAAGGTACCCCAAAAGATAAGAAGGTGAAATTTTCTTGTAAAAAGTTCAGAGGACATGCATCCCTTTGGTGGGAACATTTGCAGATAGATAGGAAAAGAAAAGGAAAGGAGAAGATAAGATCATGGGATCAAATGGTGAATAAGATGAAGACAAAGTTCATGCCTACTAGCTATCAGATCAGTTTGTTCAAGAAGTTACAAAATCTGAAATAGAAGGAATCAAGTGTGACTAAATATACTGAGGAGTTCTATAAGTTGAATATCAGATCTGGACATTCAGAGGATGAGATTGAACAAGTATCTAGATATGTAAATGGTTTGAGGTCATCTATACAAGATGAGATTCTTTTGATTAAGCTATTAAGTGTGGAAGAAGCATATCAGTGTGCCCTAAAATCAGAAGAGAAGTTCAACAAGAGACATGAGAAGAGACAAAGAGGAAGATTTTTTACTAGAGGAGGAAGAGGATATTTTCCAAATTAGAACAAAGATAAGGAGGCCAGTAAGAAAGAGAATTCATACCAAAGAAATGATAGAAACTCTTATAGAAGAGGAGGATATGGTAGTTACAAAAATGAGGGATATAGAAAAGATGATAGAGAACAGGAGAAAAGAGTATTCAAGGGAACTTGTTTCAAATGTGGTGGAGAAGGAAATAAAGCCTTTGAATGCAGATAGGGAGAGAGAAGCAGAAATACTAAGATCAACAAAAGGACAACCTTTATTAAGAAAAATCATGTTGGATCACCTAATCACCTAGAAGAAGGAGAAGTGTTGATAAATAGGAGAGTATTATGTCAAAGTGAATTGGAGAAGGAACCATTGCAGAGGAAGAATTTGTTCAGGACCAGATGCAAGGTAGCTAATAAGTTTTGTAAAGTAATCGTTGATAGTGGAAGCTCAGAGAACCTGGTTTTTGAAGAAATGGTGACCAAATTGAAGTTGGAAAGACTGAAACACATGAGGCCCTATTAGATATCTTGGATTCAAGATGAGCATAAGATATTGGTAAGTGAACAATGCTTGGTGAAATTGACGATAGGAAATTATCATGATGAATTTTTGTGTGATATTATGCCTATGGATGTATGCCATATTTTGTTGGGAAGACCTTGGCCAATTGATAGACAAGTTATTCATGATGGAAAGAAGAACATCTACACTATTGTTGCTAATGGGATGAAACAAATTGGGTTACCCTTGGAGGATGTTTCTAAAGTTGGAGTTTTCACGAATGCTAGAATTTTATTTATTGATGGAAGGATATTTATGGATGAACTGAGACATGAGAACACGTGTTATGCCTTGGTGCCTAAGAAAGTTGAAAAATTGAAGCATGTAGAAGAACAACTTGAGGAGATAAAGGAATTGCTGACAGAATATGAAGCTATCATTTTAGATAATGTACCTGATGGATTTCCACCTGTAAGGAGTATTAGTCATTACATGGATCTGATTCTTGGAGCTAGTTTTCCTAATAAAGCAACACACTAGATGACACCAATAGAGAATGAAGAATTGAACAATTGTTGAGAAAAGGTTTTATCAAAGAAAGCTTAAGTCCTTGTGCAATACCTCTTGTGCTTGCACCTATGAAGGATGGAGAATGGAGGATGTGTATAGACTCTAGAGCCATAAACAAGATCATAGTGAAGTATAGATTTCCTTTGCACTGGATGGATGATATTATGGACTATTTGAGTGGAGCTAAATAATTTACAAAGATAGATTTGAAGATTGGATATCATCAGATCAGAATCAGAGAAGGAGATGGGTGGAAAACAACATTCAAGACAAATGGAGGATTGTATGAATGGTTGGTGATGCCTTTTGGACTAACAAATGCATCGAGTACTTTCATGAGGTTGACGAATGAGGTATTGAAGAAATTCTTGGGTAAGTTTGTGATTTTTTATTTGGATGACATCTTGATTTTCAGTAAGACTAGAGAAGAACATTTGTTGCACATAAGACAAGTTTTACAAAGATTGAGGGAAGAGAATTTTTTGATAAACATCAAGAAGTGTAGTTTTATGAAGGAAGAATTGGTATATCTTGGGTTTGTGATATCAGTGGATGGATTGAGGATGGATCCTGAGAAGGTAAGAGCTATTGTTGAATGGCCTACACCTAAAAGCATTGGAGAGGTAAGATCATTTCATGGATTGGCTAGTTTCTACCAAAAGTTCATATGGAATTTCAGTTCTATTTATAGCCCTGTGACAAAGACAATGAGAGGAGATAAGGATTTTAGATGGACATCTAGAGCAGAAAGAAGTTTTGAGTCATTAAAATAAAAAGTGAATGGGCAACCTATGTTGGCTTTACCAGAATTTGATAAGGTTTTTCAAGTAGATTGTGATGTGAGTGGAAATACAATTGGAGCAGTGTTAAGTCAAGAAGGAAGATCAATAGCTTATTTCAGTGAGAAGTTGAATGATGCAAGAAACAAATATTTACTATATGATCAAGAATTCTATGCCATAGTTCAAGCTTTGAAGAAGTGGAAACATTTATTTTTATCTAAGGAGTTTGTGTTGTATATGGATCATTAGGCTTTGTTGTATTTGAACAATCAAGGTAAGTTAAATTAGAAACACATGAGATGGGTGGAGTTCTTGCAGAGTTATACTTTTGTTTTGAAACATAGGAGTGGAAAGTCAAATAGAGTTGTTGATGCTTCGAGTAGGAGAAGGAATTTATTGACACAAATGAAAGTGGAGGTATTAGGCTTTGATGAGTTGAAGAACTTGTATAAGGAAGACCCAGATTTCACAAAACCTTGGAGAGCATATAAAGAACTAGTTTTAAATGATAGAAGTCAATGGTTGGATTATTTCATTTAGGAGGATATGTTGTTCAGAGGGAATCAATTGTGTATACCCCGAAGTTCAATGAGGGATAACTTGGTGAAAGAGAAACATAGTGGAGGACTAGTAGGACATTTTGGAATTGATAAAATAATAGCATTGCTAAGTGAGAATTAATTTTGGCCAGAGATTCATAAGGATGTTAGAATATTTGTGCAGAGTTGCAGATTTTGTCAAGTTGCAAAAGGGAGTAGTCAGAATGTTGGATTGTATAAATCTTTGATAGTTATAGAAAGACCTTGGGAAGATATCAGCATGGATTTCATACTTGGTTTGCCTAAGACACAGAGAGGTAATAATTCAATATTTGTGGTAGTAGATAGATTTTCTAAAATGGCACATTTCATACCTTGTAAGAAGACAATAGATGCTTACATGTAGTAGACTTTTTTTTCAGAGAAGTAGTTTGATCACATGGGTTACCTTGGAGTAATGTTTTAGATAGAGATACAAAGTTTGTTGGTTACTTTTGGAGGACACTTTGGAGGAAGTTGAAGATAGATTTGAAGTTCAGTTCTACTTTTCACCCACAAACTAATGGACAAATAGAGGTAGTAAACAAGAGTTTGGGAAATTTGTTGAGATGTCTAGTAAGAGAGAAAAATGGAAGTTAGGACTTAGCCCTTGCACAAGAAGAGTTTTCCTACAATAATTCAGTAAACAAAAGTATAGGGAAGAAACCTTTTGAGGTTATTACTGGAGTTCATCCTAGAGGTAAATCAAAATTCAGAGACATTAGTGAGGAAGATAAAAGGAGTACAAAAGTAAAAGAATTTATAGAACATATGAAGACAGTGCATACTCAGGTGAAGCAACATTTAGAAAACATGAACCAAAAGTATAAGGAGAAAGCAGATGAAAAGAGGAGACATAAGGAGTTCAAAGTTGGGGATGAGGTAATGGTATATTTAAGGAAGGAAATATTTCCCATTGGCACATACAGTAAACTGAAGATGAGGAAGTTTGGACCCTGTAGGATTTTGAAATTTTTTGATTCATCAAATGCATATGAAGTAGAGTTACTGGATGACATGGGTATATCACCTATATTCAATGTTACAGATCTTCATCAGTATCATCAAGCAAAATTCAGTGAAGCAATAAAGAAAATTTGGAAGGACAACTTCCTAAGCGACAATCAGATGAGATATAAGAGATTTTGGATATCATAGATGAGAGAAAGACTCATGGAAGACAATACAAAGAATATCTTGTGAAGTGGAAAGGTAGACTATTTGAGGGTTCTTCTTGGATTTCTCAGGATGAGATAGACCGTATTGGTTTTCCTTTGGCCCCAAAAAAGTGAGGGACTCACTTTTCATTAACCTCGGATGTCTGATGCAGGAGAATCCTTGGTTCTTGGCAATCTTGCATCAACCAAAAATATTTTCATTTAGTTTTTGTTCTTGCTCAGTTCTTTTCCAGTTCAAGTTGGTAGATTTGGTGTTTCATTGTGTTTTCTCACCAGATATCGCATACCTATGGTTTCATCATGGACATGCTCAATTACCTTGTTCCAAGTTTTCAACTTGATTCGATATTTTTCCACAAAGTTATCGCTTCCAAAGTATGTGACAGGTTTTGGAACTGGCCCCGAAATAATTTCAAAACCTAACGGCTAGTTGGATCAATCGCGGATCTTTCTTGTGATTGGCTGATCCTCATGGTGTGTTTAGATTTGTTCTATGGAGTGTTCCCAATCTTACACTTAGGTCCACACTTCATCATGCACATCTACCATGTATCTAGACTCACGAATAGGATATAAAGCTTGTAATGAATGATTAGATAGACAATGATTAATAAGGAAGTAGAATAGAATGTATATAGAGTTTGATATGTAGGTTTTTTTCACTCACATGTATGAGCATTGTATTTTGAGCATATTGTAATCAAGCCCATGAGCTGAATCTGTATGCCCAGATGTGGCTGACTATATGTAATTTAATTTCATGATAATAATAATTTTCTAATCTGCATTTTTCTTTATATTTTGTATTGCTTTTGTTGTGCTACTCTAGCTACACAACCCAAATTGTTCTCTTTGAGGACCCTCCTAATATGACTGCACCAAAAAGTTACATAAAAGAATTGAAATTTTATTTTTTTAAATATCTATATTTAGAACCTACACACAAAATTTCGCAAATCACTGGTTCACATCATCTTCAAATTCTTAACAATTTAGCTACTTAGGTGTCAGAAAGTGAATATTTTCTTAAAAATATTGATTTTGTTATCCTCGAATCCATCTGCACCAGATTCACGAGATAACCCCCTACGAAACTTGTTCATTTCATAGTTTCGTGTAATTCAAGCATGCAAAACAAGGCAATATTCAATTCACCTCGATGCATGGTCCAAAACCTCAAACAATCTATTTGAGTGTCCCCCCCTGTCCGTCTTTCAAAGAACTTCGAAATGAGTATCTTCATTAACTCTCAACGTTTGAGAGCTAGTCAAATTGTTATTCATGTCAGAGCACTAAAAATTAATGCTCCTACATGTGCCTTTGTTAATTTTCAACTCCAAGTGTTGGAGTGCTAAAAATCAGCACTCCTACACTTTGCTCACTCTACCAAAAATGCACAAGCGGTTAAAATCACCGCTTGTGCACTTTTTGGTTTCTCAAGTTTACTTTATGCACAAGCTGTGATTTTCACTGCTCGTGCATCTATTTCTCCATTAAGTTCACCATAATTGATGTGAACTTTGAGTTGCATTAATTACTCTTTCTAGCAACTTAATAAATCATATTTGGTTAATCTTCCTCATTCTAAACTTTTTCTTAACCTCTTACTCTGCATGCTGGGCATTTTCCAACCTCAAGTATATCTGTGTTTGAATATTTTTCACACATCTAGTTTCATGTTTTTACTAGGTACGTTTTTATGTTTTTCCCTCTTCGTTGAGCTTTGATGCTTTTCTCTCTTTTGGTTAGGGTTTCGATACTTTCATTTTGAATTTTTTTCTATCATCGAAATGCCTGGTTTTGGTTTATTTTATCTTGAAATCCTTTGCTTTATTTTGCCCTTCCATGATTCAGGAATTGGAGTTTTTTGTGCCTTATTTTTTCTTTGTTGTATGCATCATCTCCTTGATGCTTTGCTATCATTTTTCACTTATTCATTCCTATCCTGGTGTTTTTCCATGATTTTTCATCAATCTTCATGGATCTTTCACCAAGTGTATTCATCCATGCTCAAGCAGTAATTTCTTCCGCTTCTACATGATCAATCTTCCCTATCTATCCAAATGGTGAAAATGCCCGCTACTACACCAAATTTTCTCTCCAACTCCTAGATGTAGGAGTGGTGAAAATCATCACTCCTACATGGAGTGTTTTTCTCCTCACATGCTAAGGCGTTGAAAAAGAGTACTTGTACACTTGCTCACCAAGATGAAGGACATGCTCAAGCGCTAATTTTTAGCACCCAAGCATGTACTTAATCTCTCCCACATATGATGAAGTGCTAAAAAATAGTGCCCCTACACTTTTATCCAACAAGTGCTAAAGACATGTAGGAGTGCTATTTTGTAGTGCCCCTACATGCAAATCATCATCTCAAGATGTAGGAGCACTGATTTTCAGCGCTCCTACACAAAAAGGAATTTTTCTTCTAACGCTCCAAAATAACTCTGCTTTGCTCTAAACCCCATTTCTTCACCAATGCTCCATTTTTTGTGTAGAATAGATCATTCACACTTGCTCCAAGTTGCTTTGCTTGCCTCATGCTTCCCAACATTGCATTTTATCCTAACATCTATTGATTCACTATTCTTGTAGTTCCTCTCAAGATCTCGTCAGGTGATCCAAGAAGGTGATATCCCTTGATCCTGTTGTTTCTAGATGACATCAAAGAAGCCTTTTTCATCTTCTAAGAAAGAAGGAAAAATGAAATACAAATATCAAGGTGTCTTTCTGCCTACCATTGTGATCTCGAAGGTGGATGAAATTAAAGACATTGAAATTGGTCATGAATAACTTGAAGATTTTGTGAAAAGAATTGAGAAAAATTCCTTAGAAGATAGCTTGAGAACTATTATCCATAGCAATTTTAACTTGGTATCCACATTCTCGACTTTTTCTCATAATACGGATTTTGTTCTCCAAGTTACATCTCACTACATCAGAGATAGAAAAAGTGTAATAGATTCCTCGGGGAAAGTCATGATGAGACTAGATCTTGAATTCTTTACTATTGTTTTATGGGTTCCTCACATGGAAAAATATACAGAGATCTCAATGCAATAGGCACAAGAGGTTTATGATCAGAATCCAACTAAGGCTAAAAATTCGATTAATAGCCAATGGTTGAAAACACCTAGGCCTACTATCTCAACCTAGCCAAAGAGGCTTCCTAGGAGTGATTTCAAAGAAGATGCCAAGGATATGATTAATCTCCTAAGTAGGGTTAAAGGACTTCCCGAGTCATCCCATTTTTAGGAATGTATGTATGAATATATCTGGATCATCAGGAGAAAGAAAGCTCATATTGTTTGGGGGACTCAAATTAGTGATGAAATTCATGAGTAGTTGATAAATGTGCCAACCACTCTAAATTTCTACATGACTTCTTATTTGGTGCATGCTACCACAATAATGAGGCAATTTTTGGGGCTGTCTACAAAGGGAGACAAACCTTTTGTACCTATGTATGATTATTTTTATCAGTTGAAATTAAGAGAAAATCTTTAGAATTTCAGGAGGGTCACAGATGCCTTCTTTGCACCCTTGTTGTTTAGGTTTGATCCAAATCTTGAAAAGAAGAGTGTCAGATGAGGCATACAAAGTGGTTAGTTAAGTTGGGTGTATCTTTTTGCAATTTCCAACTTTCACCTATATGAGAGTGGGTTGCTATACTGGGTGTCTGTACATGTTGCCCAGATATCCCTTAGATAAGTGGATACTCATGGAGCGTTGCAGATAGCTGATCTTATTCCATAAGGAATGCATGAGAATTCAAAAATTGGGTTTCAAGTTTCCACTGACAATTGGGAGGTATATTTTTCATAGTGTACAAAAGGTAAAGTCAGTCTATGTAGAAATGCAAGTCATAACTATCAGAACATACAAATATAGATTTGAATTTGACTATCAAGACTTGAAGAGGAAATCAAAGAAATATCACCAACATTTCTACCACTTTGAAGACATATGGGAAAACTATAGGAATGAATAAGACATCCACAAAATGGACTTTTGCAGGCTAATAGTAGAGAAAATCAGAGAGCTGGGTGTAGGTGATCTACCAGAGGATTTCCAAGATCCTAGCAACATCCTAAACTTTGCTTATGAAGAATATGAGATTTCTAAGAGTCCCTTACCTCCGATTCAATGGTCTAAAATGGAAAGCATTTCTATCAGGGAAATTATTTATCCCATCTTGCATAACACATCAGAATGGTTGCATAAACATGGTTTCCAAATGAAAGCTTTCAAGACCGAATCAAAAGGAGAAGAACCAAGAGCAGAAAGTAGTCAATGACCAGAACTTCATGCAAAGAAAAAACAAGCGACTACTCCCTCTTCTTCCCAAAGAGGTCCTAGAATCAAGTTCACCGTTGGTAAGAAAGTTACATAGACTGTTGAAGAATAGGAGGCAACAAAATCTAAACCTACACATGCAGAAGGAAAAGATCTTTCTTATGAGGAAAAAAAAATTGAAGAAGAAGAAGGAAACAAAAGCAAAGAATCTAAAGAAGAAGAGTCTATATAAGAATAAGAGTTTGCAAAAGAAGAGGAGTCTAAAAAATATGAAGGAGAAAAGGAAGGTAATGAGGAAGAACTTGGCATGATGATGAAAAATCTCTATCTCCACATGAAACTGTTGTTGAAGATCTTCCCAGAAAGTCATTGCCTATTACCTCAAATGTTCCTCATACACCTCCCAATCCTAACACTCCTCCACCTCCTCTTCCTACTTCACCTCCTCCCACATCTACCATACATGCAATGGAAATTTCTCTTCCCCCTACAACATCAACCATCCTTTCCAATCCTCCTACAGTTTCAAACCTACAAATTGTTGATGTCTTGTCAAGCTCTCCCTCATCCATCCCAAGTTTTCCATCTCCATATTTTGATATTTCTTCTGAAGCTAAATTTGATAGATTTATGAATAAGTCTATGCAGAGTCAACTTGGTATGCATTCTACTAGAGAAATCATGATAGATACTACCCCAATTGTTACCATACCAATAGTTTCTATAGAAGTAGCTGCAATACAAGATTTGATGGTAAGTTAAGAAGCATATACTTCCTCCCTTCTTCCTTGGTTGCTCTCTCAAGTATCTAAGTGGAAGAAACAAATGATCTCTCCAAAAGAGCTTGATCTTAAAGAGATAGATCCTCCAAAATCCAAGGGGAAGAGAAATGTAAAAGTTCATTCAAGGCTTCATGTTGAAAAAATTGGTCATAGGTTTGTAGAGATTAGTCTACCCCCATAAGAAGAAGGTGATATTAACATGGAGGAATACATATTGATGAGAGTCCAGCTCGGTAAAGTGACAAATGAAATTGAAAAGGAAGATGGAGGTGGTCCTACTTGCATTAGAAGGAGGGCTTGACAAGATGGAATAGGCCTGAAATATGTACAAGGAGAAGGCCAATTGTTATGCTTTTATTTTTAGGAAACTAGCTAGTATGTCTTGAATAACCACCCCATCTTTTGCCTTGGTCAAAATGGGTCCCCCTTTGTGTTTTTGTACTTAGTTGTTTTTGGAACAAAGTTTGGAGTCTAGTTTTTCCAATACTTTGTTTTTCTTTGATTTCTCTATCGGAGTCGAGACCGGAGATGAATCGGGTTTGGAAAGATCTTTTGAGGTGTATTTTGGTTCTATTCCGATAGTCTTTTCTTTACCTTTGTTTTTTTTGTTCTTTGGCAGAAGAAAAGAAGGAGTGGGAATTGGGATGGTACTTTTCAAAATTTGCAAAATTAAATTCAATTCCGATCCCTCCTCCGCTCCCTTTTTAATGTTTGTTTGTCTCAGTTTTTGTGTTTTGTTTTATTAGATTAGTCTTTTACTTAACTTTTTGTATTTGTTTTTGTTTTGTTTTTAGTTGTTGGACGCGAAGTTGGAATGGGGATAAGGTTTGGAAAATTTATGATTTTAAGATCCTGTGTCCATTTTAGTTCCAACCCCGCCAATTTTTTGTCGTTGACTTTTTTGACTGAAGTTGCACTGCAGACCAGTGTTTCTTCTCTTGCAGTTCTAACTCTGCCTTTACTGCGTTTTAATGCATTAATGGTGGTTGCCGATGTAGGTAGAAATTCACATATTTTTATTTATTAAGGGTTAAAGCCGATTAATATTGTTATTATTACAAGTCTGAGAGCGCGATGAGCAATAGCAGAGTTTGCTTGAGCAAATTGATCAAGATAGAGAAGGGATATTGTGTGCGAATTGATTCAAAAAGTTAGCGTGGCTTTATTTGTGTTTGAGGTAGGTCTTTTATCTTTTTTGTTCGTTGTTTATTTCCTTGTTGTGTTTTGCTTTGTATCTGTTCACATGTTCAAATCTTTGTGTTTTAAAGCAATTTTATGATCATCGATGTGATTAAGCGAGCGGGTTCTTGTTTTGGCTTGTTTTGTTTTGTTTTAATCTTTGTTCTTTTTTATTTTGTCGTGTCGTTTCTTTCTATTTTTGGGCATTTTCACTTTCACCTCTTAATCGTGATCGCGTCGTGTCGTTTTCGATTTGCAGTAGATTTAGATTAGATTAAAGGTTTTTTTTTATGGCATGAGTTAGATTAAGAATTTTCAGTGAGGTAGGTTAGAGATTTTACAGTGGGTTGAGGTAGATTAGATTTATTGTTTAATTTAGGGTTTCGTCATTTGGTAGAATGGCAGGGTTTTAAAACCCGTGCCCTAGTTTTATTCAGTTTGTTAGATTAGGGTTTCGTTGGTCTCTGCAATTACTTTAAAAACAAGATTTAAATAAATGACTCTAAAATACAATTGTTCCCCACGTTCATATGAGGGTAGAGTTTTTAAGCTCCTTTTATGGCGATCTAGGTTTAATCTTGAATTTATGATGAAAATGAATGAATTTGATGATGTCATGATTAGCATAGGTGGAGGCGGGATTGGAATGGGTATGGGCATAATAGTTTTGTTTTTACCAAAGTTATCAATTCCATTTCTATCTCATTTTCGATTTCGAGTTCTAAAAGGTTTTCTTGAAGTATGTGATGACTAGCGGAGGCGGATCGGAACTGATCTTGAACTTAAGTATTTTTGTTTGTAAAGGTTATTAGTTCCGTTTTCATCCCGTGTTCGGCTCCGCATATGGTGGGAAGTCTTTTGTCGAAGTAACGATAACTAAGTCGGAGGGGGAGGTGGAGTGGAAATAGAATATGAAATGAAGAGAATTTGAAGGAAAACCAAATCCCTTTTTCATTCCGATCCCGGTTCCGATAACTTCCCCGACTCCGACTCCGAGCCCGTTTGTTACTAGCTGAAGTTCCTATATTGGTTTTTGCTCCGAGTCCGCTAGTCTTGTAAAAGTGATTATTTTGTGTTTCTGTCCGACTCCGACTCTGATGTATATGTAACAGGTATGTTTTTAAAACATGTTTTATAATGATTTATTGGAAGGTCTAATTAGAGGTTTGCTTGCAGGAGATTTGAGAGATGTCAGGAACATCAGGAGAGGCTGCTCGAAGGAATCAACCAGCTGGAACGTCAAAGCCTGCACCGAAAAGCAAGAAGGTGAAACCAGAATAGCTACCTTATACATTAAGGTATGATCATAGGAATCTGGTGGTGAAGGCAAGCAAGGTGGAATCAAACTGGTCAGATATCACAGATACCAATCTGGGCCAGTATAGTTTTGAAGAATTACATGAAAAGACCTTTGCAGAAAGGGAAAACTTGACAGGGAGAACTCAAAGGATTGTTGACTCCGGTCTTGCACATATCACTATGTTTCCTTTGTCAGTTCAGTGTCCGGAGTTGATATGTATAGTGGCCAGTACTTATAATCCAGCTACAAGATTAGATTATGCATGGATTCACAGAATAATGTGATTATAGATCTTACTCTGCAGATGTTTCAAAGCATATTCAATGTTCCTGATCCCAAGAATTTAGTGCAGTTGACTGAGGCTGAGGCATTGGAGAAATACAGTAAGCATAAAGACTCCAATAAGTCTCATTTAAACAAAAGATGGTTAAGTACCGAGAAGAAGTCTTTGAGCAAATTGGCAAACCAGCCAAAGAGGGCAAACTTCAAGAAGGAGATATCTGATTTAATATTGATACTGTCCAGAGTGTTTGGGAAGAGGGATGCCTTCCATTTCAAGGAATGGATGTTTCATTTTATTCAAATGATCTTTCAGGTTGATTATCAATTTGATTGGTTAATGATTGTTTTTGATTCCATACATGATCAGCTCACAAGGGTCAGAGAGACCAAATCTTTCTTCATGACTTCATATGTGGTCTATGCTGCAGCAAGATTGGGGATTTTCCCAGGATTAAACAGAGTAGGTATAATGGGAGTCTTGGATGGACAAGAGAAAGTATGGGAACACTATGATCAATTATCTCTTCAGGTGGCTGAGACTCACTTCAGAAGAGTCAATGATGCCTTTTTATATGTGGTTATCAACCAGTTGAGTGGAGATGCAGGATATAGGTTAAGCCAAGAATCTATGGCATTCATTTCTGAATGGGGAGGTTGGTACATCCAATACCCCAAATTTACATACTTCAGGTTGTTTGGGTTTGAAGGTCATCCCCATTTTCTTCCAAGATGCTACAACAATAGAATAGTGCTTATGGAATTTGTATATCAAGCCATTGGAGTTAATGCTAGATTTGGGATGAAGCATAAGACATGATGCCATAAGTTTCCTATGACACTGGGGGAATATGGCTATCAACACTTGAAGGCAGCTAAGGTGGTTTGTAATGAGTTGATACAATTAAAATTGGGATTGTATATAGCTCGTAAGTATTTTGATCCCAAGAAGAAGATGTATGCTTTATTACCTTCAGTATTTACTAGACATTTTAATTTGTTAGAGGATTTTTGGTGTGATAGGCAAGATGAATTTGACTTAAGGAAGAAGAATTATGAGAGATTACCAGTCTCACTTATGGTAGAGCTGGGTATTAAAGATAATATTCCTAACACTTTGGTGGATGATGGAATGGTATTAGATCCCTCATATGAAGCTTTGAATATTGGCACCAAAAACTTAGATCCAATAGACTGGAATGAAGAAGAAACTATTGACATTAAGAAACTGGGAAGAACAGTCTTGGATAGAAGTGTGCAATGGTTGATGATGAGGACTCAAGCTCGTCGGGGACCAATCCTCAAGAAAGGTAAAGGCTATAAGAGGATTAAAAGAAAGGCACCTTCCAAGGAACCATTGGAATTATTTCCTCCGGATGTTGAAGAAACAAAGTTGGAGGTGGTTGATGAAGAAGAAGAGACACTCGAGGGAGATGTTTTAATTGAATTTGTTTTTCCTACGCCCGCATTGGGTGAGTCATCTACACAAGCTCCACTCACAAGGAAGAAAAGTAAAGAAGTTCAAGGAGTGCTTTATGCCATGGCTGAAGCTACTAAAGGAAAAAAGTGGAGGAAGAGTTGGTAGAAATCGAGACAGACTCGGATGAAACTCTGTCAGAGAATAACTTGCAAGAAAATGTATATCTAGATTATACTGTTGAGCAGATTCTTACACAGGAAGAACAATGGAAATAGTTTGAAGACGCTACCAGAGAATCTAATGCAAGGGTTGCTGCAGAGAAACAAAAGGAAATGGAGGTAAAGTTGCAAGCTGATGCTCTACTTCAACAATAGCAATCAAAGGTAAAAGAAGTTGAAACAAGGACAACAGCTGATACAATGGAGGAGCAAATGAGGCAATGAGAGCATGAGA
This sequence comes from Sequoiadendron giganteum, assembly GCA_007115665.2. Lineage (NCBI taxonomy): Eukaryota > Viridiplantae > Streptophyta > Pinopsida > Cupressales > Cupressaceae > Sequoiadendron > Sequoiadendron giganteum. The sequence goes on along the minus strand of CM021109.1, from coordinate 341,851,729 downwards.
TCAAGGTCAAGGTAGAAAGTGACAAGCTAGAATTGATACAGAAGATCCATGATCTTGAGGAGGAGAAAGCAAGAAACCAAAGGGAAAAGGAAGCCCCGGTTGCTAGATTGAAGCTTGCAGAGGAGACTCGACAGAAGGAACAAGAGGCTGAAGCTCTAAGGAAAGAAAAGGAGGTTGAAGAGCTAGTAAAGAAACAACAAGCTGAGAAAGAAAGGGAAAAGGCAGAGAAACTCATAGCCTTGGAAATAGAAAGGATAGAAAGGGAAGAAACTGAAAGGAAGCAAAAAGAAGGAGAGGCTGAAGTTGCAAAACTTAAACCTTTAGAGGCAGAACGGTTAGAAAGAGAGGCCTTAGAGAAAGAAAAAGAGAAGGATCAGATGGAAGAGGAAAGATTGAGAAGAGAAGGAGAAGACAGGAAAATGCAAGAACAAAGAGATAGAGAAGAGGCTGAGAAGTTGGTGCAAATGCATGTGCTGCAGGAGCAACAAGAAAAGACAAAGGTTGATTCTCAGCCTGAGGTAGATATTCAACCATCCTCTATAGTTGCTGCTTCCTCTTCCATGATGATGACTCCTAGTGCTCCTACATGGTTGAAATTAGATTTGTAGAAGAGAGCTAGAACACCTCCTCAACCTCTTAATTGGGAGGACATGATGAAGGAGATTGAACAGGAAAGGCCTAAGAAGAGGGCTAAAATTTTGCATTCTACTAGACTCACAGATAAAGAGGAAATAGTTGCTGAATGTGTCGTGCCTATGATTAAAAAGGAGGTAGGGGATATGCAGCTCACAGACTATCAATTGAGTACGGTTAACTTGGGAAGACCCACTAGAAATCAATAAATGAATCTGATTGATGTGGTGGCTTCAATGAAAAAATCAAGGATGATCAAGGACAAACAAAAGAAAGATGAGCTTAAGGCTCAGTTAGATCATTTACATTCATTTTTGAAGAGCGTCTCCTCTCCAAGGTCACAACAGGTTGCAACAATGGAGACTCCTATTTTGCTAAGCAAAAAGGAGGTTGATGATTTGGTGCAGGTTAGAGGTAAGGCAGAGATGGTTGACAAATGGATAGACAAAGTGAACCGTGAGGTAGGTGAGGTTTTGGAAAAAGGATTTGAAACCTATAAGGAGGCAGAAGGAGTAATAAAAGAGATGCATCAATATATTGAGGCATCCGATAAGTTAGAAGAAGAGTACAAAGAGTATAGTGAAAAGTTAGAGAAGATAAATACATTGCCTCTAACTACTCTTCTAGAAGAATCTATACTCGAAGATGATAATAAAGATTTTGTAGAAAAGACTTCTCGTATTCTTAAGTTTAGGATTGGCTTTTTGAGTAAGCATAAGGATGAAATTCAGGAAGCAGTTAATAATTTAACTGAGCAGTTGGAGGAGTTGGAAGCGGTTATGGCTATAATAGTAGATGTGAATGTAATGACTAAAGATGGCGTGCCGTTAAGTCAAGTTAGAGAGAAGTGGAATGAAAGATTTTGAGGACTCATGTAGGAGAAAGATGATGGAGAAGACTTAGTGATAGATCGGCTTGTAGAAGTCAAGGAAGAAATAAAAGCTGCAAGGAGAGAGTTGGTCAAGGTAAAAAGCATGAAAGAATTTGCTGTAGTTGAGTTGGATCGCATCAAATTTGAAGATGAATGGATTGATGGGCCAAATATGGATATGCTACAACAAGTCTTCACCAGTTATGATGAGTTCATAGTGGATCCAGCTTCACATGCATAAAATCTTGCATGCATGATGTTCTTCTTCCATGCATGACGCAGGATGATCTTCTTCCTTGTATGTTGCATGCATGCAACACTGACAATCTTAAGGACGCATGATCTTCTTTTCTTCTAGTTCTATTTTCTATTGTTAGATCAAACTAAATGTATAATGTAAGAACTCAAGATCAAAATTGATCTGAGTTTCCAAGACAGTTGATTGTTCCTAAAAAGGTGGAAAGCCTAAGATAGAAGTAAAGTTCAAACTTCTTTTTGTATTCTATAAATACCAGATGGGTATTACATTGTAAGGGTTGGCTAATTGAGAATTGGATTGGCTTACCTAGTGCTAGGAGATAGAATTTTTATAGAGTGTTTTGCAGAGATACATTGTACCAGATCTTGTTTACAGTTAATAGAATTGCAGGTTTACGAAATATGGAGTTTGCATTGAATTGTGTTGTTTGATAAGGTTAATGAGTTATAATCCACTTGAATGCCAGTGATTGTGCTGAAGCATGATAGTTTCTTATGTGATGAAAGTCATTAGAAGAAACCAGGTTTAAAGATTATCTTGTTAAATTGTCATTGAATTAAGGTTATTAAAGTCTGTTGATCTATAGTTTTAATGATGAATGAATGTGTGTGGTTTTGAAATCTTGGAAATACTTGTGATAGGCGAATAGAGGAATTGAATTAAGCACCTAAGATGTATACGATGGCACAGTTATACTGTGGGTTGTGTCATGCTATGGTTTTTGTGATTGATTAAGAAAACATTCATTGTTAAAAGTATATGTCTGGATATTAGATAAATTTAATTCATACTTACTGATTTACCCCTTGGATTATCTTTTTCTTTTATTTAAAACCCATTGATTTACAGGAACTATTTTGACAAAGAGAGTCATAGCCTGAATCCTTTGTTACCAGCATAGGCCCCTTGAATATTATAGTTGCATGAACCAATTGAGTGACATCAGACAGTTGAGAACCAACTACTAGGACCTTGGGAGTTAGGCCACTACATGTAGTCTTTCTTTTTCAGGAGAAATAGAGTAGAAATATTCTGTTTTAATGTTGTTTGTGTCATTTTAACCATCAACACTAGCAGGCTCTTCAAGAAATGTACAACCTTTGGCTATGATAAGCCTTAAGGAATTAGCAATGGAAAAGGAAGAAAATTTTGCCTCCAAGGGTAAGGTGTTGTATGATTTCATTGATGAAATGATAGAACATGATTCACAAGTCATAGTTGCTACAGATGAGAAGGCCACTCAGATAGCCAAGCTAAAATCAGAACTCAATAAAGAGGAAAGCATACTTTCACAAGAGAAAAAAGAAATGAAAAAATGCCTCTCATTTTGGTCACAAATGAAAGAGGAAAAGCTAAGTTTGGGGTAATTCCTGACAAAGAGAAATATGTGGAGGTAAGAGAATCCCTCAAGCACCGCATTCAAGTGATCAAGTCTATTATTGAAGATATCCACCAAGTACAAGAAGATGTCAAAGGACATCGGGTTATCCTAGAAAATGGAATTAAGGAGTTATCGGGTAATCTCCTTGATGAAGATCATATTTTACTCCCGACCAATGAACTTTCATATATCTACAAGGAAGCCTTCATGAAGCAAGTGGAGGATGCAAAATTTCCAAAGGCCTCCATGCATGCAATTTGTGACGTATGGCTTTTTCTTGATAATCTCAAGATGCATCTTGAAATATGCGAGAATATTCACTCATCTTCTAGAAGATCAATCTCTAGAGTTCACACCATAGTGGATTACACTATTGGTCTAGATGAGGCATTCATACTGGAGACAAAGAAGAGATATGAAGACTTCTGCACCCAATGCAAGGAACCATGAAGACTTATTTTCATTTTGAGTGTCAGATAGTTTTTTTCTTTCATTTATACATTATGTAAATAGTTCTCAACATATTACTTGTATTTTACCAAGATGTATTTACTTGTAAAAATAGAGATGTTTTCCTAAAAATATGGATGACATTTTTGAATAAGCCAGCTAGTTAGTTTGGCTAGATTTTCCTAGTTTTTCTCCTAGATTCACTCTTTTGATTTTCCTAACTTTTCTCTCCTCTCCCATATATAAATAAGAGAGGATCCTATTGTAATCTTTTATCTTTTATCTTTTGCAATGAAGTGCTGCCCATTTTGAGAAGAAAATACATGAAACTTTGTGTTCATCTTTGTGAATTTATTTTGATCAATAAAGATGAAATTTTCATACTAAAATTTGTGCTAGAATCTATTATCTTTTGGATTTGATTGAGATTGGTAGCAATTAGTAATTGAGATCTAAAGGGCTTTGAGTAAATCTGTGTAAACTTTGTGTTACACTCTTTTACCAAAATTTATGATATTGATTGAATGTTTTTGGTGAATTCTCTACAAGAATTTGTGCTTGTATTTATTCATGTTGTTCATGGATCTATCATAGAGTATCTAGAATACTTTGTGCTTCTAATACAATGCTGGTTACATATCTCAAAGGATTCATTGGTGAAAGCTACAAAATGACTTTGTGCCTTCGTGAGTTTTCTTGTTTTATCATTTATCATTATTATGCTGGTTTTCCTAATATTTTCTTTGACAAGATAGGAATATTGTAATTACTACTTTTTTTTTTAGTTTGAAGTTGTATCAAATCAAGAAAAAACTATGATGCAATTTAAAAAACATTCTCTGAAAAAAAAGAGAATTATGAATGTGACACACCCCCATCTCTTAAGAATAGTGTACATCATTGTGAATAATTACTTAGTCTTGGTTAGTTTCAATAAGAAGTAAGAAGGGTGCCTCCCCTTTCTGAGAGGAGAGATTGTATCTCACATAGTTGTGGCTAAAAGAAAGTTTTGTAATCTGTTAAAGGGATTACATAGCTTTCACCCAACATTTTTTTGGTGACTCTGTTGGGGAGCAACACACACAATTAAAGCCTCACACTTTAATTGAAGTGAATAAGTTTTCCAGTATCTTATTGTGATCTTGTGTATTGATATTTTTAATATCTCTCTTGTTTCCATCTACATTATGGCAGTTAGAAGTTATACACAAAGCTTGAGGGCCCAAGGAGTAGTGGATCTAGTTTTTGAAGACTTGTTGCAATATAATACTCCACCTACTCCTCTGTGAATAAGGTCTCCATTGCAATGAACCAAAATCTATCCTCCATAAAGACTAAGATCTTCTCTACCGAGTGAATCTTCCATTTTCCATAAAGTTCCAGTTCAAGCACCTATTGTGCAACATATCATGGCTGCACCACCTGTAGGACCTTAGGGAAATGCTTTCAATCCCCTCCGTTTGGCTACACCTCTGTATGAAATTCCACATGTTTTGAGGAAGCATATTCCGAAGTTTCTAGGTGATGGAAAACAACATTCTGATGAACACATTGCTGCCTTTAACATTTTTTATGGTATTCTTGGCGTAGAACACGAAGATGTTTTTGTGAAGTTGTTCATCGAATCTCTACAAGGAGTTTCTGCCAAATGGTTCTATACCCTTTTAGCTGCCTTAGTCACTAATTGGAACACTCTTCACACTAAGTTTGAAGAAAGGTTCAAACTGGCTGAAGATGCACATGCCTTGCTAGCACAACTTACGACCATGCAAAAAGAGGCTTGTGAACCCATGCACGAGTTAATGGCTAAGTCCAACAAGCTAGTGATGAGGATCCCAATGGTGGAAAGACCGATGGATCATAACTTAAAATGTTTTTGCAACAACACACAACTCCCCAAAGTAAGTTTTTTTCTTGCGTAGGGAAGTTCTCACCAACATTGAAGTAGCTCAACAATTGGCTACAAGCCTTGAAGATGACAAGATCTTTGCTGGAGAAATAAGGATGGATACCAACAACAAGAAGGTGCAAGCATTTGGATCTTCTTCTTCTAATGCTAATGCATCTAGTGCTAACTCTAATTTTGTTGATCCCATGGTCCAAAGGTTGGCTAAAAATTTTTGGCTTTGAAAAAGAAAGTTTCCAACAACAACACTTATAAGGATGTTCCAAGGAGGACTTTTCCTAACTATGATAGAAATAGAAATTAGAATTGTCTTCTAGCACCAAAAGCTTCTCACACTTGAAGCTCCACCTACTGACACTACCGCAAGATACTATAAGGCTAAACAAGATGAATGTCCACATTCAGATTATCCCATGGAAGAAAGTATTGATCTCTTTCAAGATGAAGAAATGGAATTAGTCGATGACTCGAATATTGTCTATTTGCAAATGGAAAATGAATCTGAGGATGAGAACTTAGTGATAAATGCATATGCTATCTTTACACAAAAATATCAAAATCAACTTGATCAACCTCAAGTTGTCACTCCACCAACAAATTAGAAGCCATCAGTTACCATTGCAAAGAGAGGATCTCCCTTTCCTTAGCAACCAGAAAACACAAAAAACAAACAAGTGTCCCCCATCCTCTCCCGACCATTCCTACCATTAGAAAAGCCAATCCATTGGTTCCTAAGACCAATGTACCTTTTGGTAAGCCTATTGCAGAAGTTACTACATCCACTTTACAAAATTATTTCTAGGCTTTTGACATTATTGATCATGCCAAGAAAACAAAAGTCCAAATGTCTAAAGTTGAATACCTTAAAGAAAATCCTGACCAATTTGATAGGCTTGTGAAGTTCGTAATGGATAAAGGAATTACTCCAAGTAAATATTTAACTCATGATGTCCCTGTGGCCCCAAAGCCTAAGACACCACAAAATAATCTTGTTTCTACCCCTCCAGTTTCTTTTGGACGTATTGATCCATTCTTTATTTCATTACTTGTTAATGGATTTAAGTTAAGCAATTGTGTCATAGATTCTGGTGCATCAGACAATGTGATGTTAGCCAAGGTAGCTACTACCTTGGGTTTGAATCTAGCCAAAACTTTTAGCCATTATTTTTCCATGGAAAACAAACAAGTACCTTTGATTGGACAAATCAAAGATGCACAATATGCATTTGCTGCATATCTTAGAAAGAATATCAAAATTATGGTTCTAGTAGCTGATGTGCCAACATCTTATGGAATCCTCCTTGGACGTAATTTTTGTAAAGATGTTGGCGGTGAACTGAACATGGACATGTCTGAAGCTAGGATACCTATGAAAGGTTTAATGCAAAAATTGATTCCTGAAAGGGAGTCAAAATTCTCAATGACACAATCCGATGATCCAAGGGCTCAAATTCTATTTGAGTCTTTGGGCATTGGAATGTATTAATTGCAAAAAAATATTTCAATGAATCTTTGACAAGGCATGAGTTGGAGAGTGTTGAATCTTTTTGAACAAAAAATTTCATCATCAGATGATTTGTCGATCTTAGATCATGAAGTTTCATCAAATTATGAGGTTAAAGATTCTAATAATGTCAGTCTTGGTGATCCAAAAAGTGTTTGGTTACTTCAATTTGATGGTAGTTGCTCTCCCATCGGTTTTGGAGTAGGGATGGTTTTTAATATGAAGATTTTTTATTAGGAATGCAAGTTGCATGCAAGAAACATATCAAAAATCATCATGCACAAGGTGATTCCGAGTTGATAGTTTTACCAGACAAAGAATGATAGACTTCGCCATTATTGTAATCTTGTTTGGGATTGCATTGAAGAATTTAATGCTTTTGATATATCAGTAGTTCCAAGGGAATATAATGACAAAGTTAATTCTTTAGTAGTCTCAGCCAAAATTTTGATACCACATAAATATTTTAATGGTTCCACCTATACCATTGAGTTTTTCTTCCACCCAAGTGTTCCTGACAATTCAAAAAACTAGCAGATCTTCAATGACAATAATCAAATTTTTGGTTTTGGAAAAGGAATAAAAATTTGATGAGTTCCAATCCTTTTGTTCAACAGATTCATAGGATAGTGGCCAACACAACGAATAAATATTATTGAGGTCCTCACTCCCACACTTTAGGCTCTATGGGACCTAGGAGGGTATTTCCCTATTTGTGTTCATTCTAATTTATTTTAATGGAGAACACTTTTGCATAGATAGGTTCCTATTGCTAGAAAATGAACAACATCTAAAAATATTTGGTTGGTCTTCAAGTAAATAACTATCCATTTATTAGGAACACGGGTGTGTATGAGATTTACAACTCAGAATTTATCAAATTTTGATAAGTATTGTTCTTATTTTTAACTTATAGATGGGCATATCACTAGTTCATTAATTGCACAAACTCTTGAAAAATAGGCTAGTGCCTCATCAATTGGGTAAATGGAGCCAAATATAAAATACTGAGTAATACATAAATCATTTAATTCTGAAATAGATGGACTATCCTTGTAGTGCCTTACACTACAAAAATTCACAATATCTAAAGCATTACTTCTTACCAAATACCATCCAAGTTCTTACAAAACTATGAATCTCTTCAAGTATTTAATAACTCTTTGAGTTAAAATATAGAACATAGCCATACATTCAATTAAACCATTGAAGACAAAAAAAAATATACTTTATATTTTCATTCATAATCTGCAAAAAATTGTGCACAGGAGAGTACATGCTCTCTTTTTTTAGATTTGTTTCGATATCAGTAATTTATATAGAAATATTTAAGAATATCACTATGTGCAAGTGATTTCTATTTAAAATACAAAATAGAATGAAATGAAAAAGTAAAAACATAAACAAACACTCAAGATTAGCCTAAGTTGAATCCAAACAAAACAAAAAAGAAATGAAACATTATGCCTTGTTTGGATTGATGAGTTGGCTTTCCCTTTGATGATGCTTGATTGTGTGCTCCTTTTTTGGAAAATGCACACAAAAGTGGATGCAAAATGGAGAGGAGTTGATGAGGATTTAAATAATGGAAATGGGTGTTGTGATAAGGATGGTTGTTGGATGCAATAAAATATTCAATGACTGCAATGATGGAGGATGAGTGAATGCAAATGCTAAATTCTAATTTTCTTGGTTTGAATGCTTGAGAATGCTAATGAGAGTGAATGCAAATGATCTAGTGCTTGTATAACCTCCTTAATTTGAGAACAAGTCTTTCAATTTAGAGAATAATGGACGGCTAGGATTTAGCCATCATGGACAAGATGGAAAGAGATGGTGAGTTGAGGACTCACAAGTCCTCACATCTTGCCATGTGGAATGTGAGGTGTGAAGAGGAAAAATGATGTGGAAAAGGAAATGTGAGGTGGAGGTAATTGCAAGTACCTTGGGATTTGGGGAAGATTCCTCAAAAAGGAAGTCCTTGTCCCTATATGAGGCTAATGGTGACAAGTGAGGAATTTTAGAAAGTCCTCTCTTGTCACCATGGGGATGAGAGAAGTTGGGGAAATAAATGTGAATTTTAAATTCACATGATTGGAAGTACCCAGTGTATAAGACAAGGTCTTCCTAAAGGAGGTCATTGTCCCATGCGACTGATGTGACCCATCACATGGGGAAGAGGACATGGGGATTGTAAATGGAATTAAAAATTCTATTAAGGTTGTTGGGAGAATAAAATAGAATTAAAACTTCCATTGGGATGTGACAAGAGTTGACTAAAGGACTGATTAGATTAGATAATGAAGGATTAGAAGAGGGTTAGGTGGCTAATGATGATTAGGAGTCAACTTGAAAAATTTGGAGGATGTGACACATCCTAATCATGGATTAGGGATGTGTCACATCCCTAATGATGGGATTAGGAGATGAATTAGGATTAAGTGTGGATGAGACATAAAGGAAATTAAATAAGTGGGTTATTTATTTAATTCCTTGGAAGAAAGGGATAAAAGGGTAAGGTATTTAATTATTTAACTAAATACCTTAGGGATTTAGAAGACTTTAGGGGTATTAATTAAATAATATTAACATTATTTAACTAATGTGGATAAAAGGATATTTAGATGAAAAGGGTAAATGTTTCCAAATGTAAGTGGTCAAATTTAGATGTCTACATTTTTCCCCTCTTTGAGATGGTGTTACAAAATAGCATCATTTCGAAGAAAATTAAAACATAGAACCTAGAAAAAGATGCCCCAGTCATTGGAGGAGTGACTAGGAGGAAAGGTGATGGGATTGAAGATGAAGATTAGGGATAAGGATGCCCCCTTGAGAGGACATGCAGGTTCAAGAGAACATGGGTGTGCTCTGGAAATGGATGAGATGATGAAAGGATAAATGGGGAAGATGATGCAAAATGATGGATGGAATAGAGGATGGTAAGATGAAGAAATAAAGGAAATCACAAATGGATTCAAGGACAAATATGATGTTTCCCTAGTCAAGCTACAAGCTAGGATGGATTGATGGTCGATGGAGGGTTGTTGATGAGGGAAGGATATATCCCAGAACAACATAAGGATAGGGAAAGATACATCCCAATGAGAGTGTTGTTTATGAGGGAAGGATACATCTCAAACAACACAAACATATAGGGAAGGATACATCCAAATGATGATGATGATGATTGGATCAAGGCTTGTAGCAGGGTCGGGAACAAGACCAATGATGTGATTAGAGGATTTGTGCTAGATTGAATGGATTAGGACTAGATGGAGATGTGAGATGGTTAAAATAAATAAAGATGATGGAGGGAAATATGCAATGCAATGGAAGAGAAAAATTCAATCCTAATGCAATTTTCCATTTTTGGAGTGCTTATTTTTGCTATATCATAAGACACCACGTACCATAGTATGTAAAACCAAGGTGGATTAGTGTCTAATGCATACACAAACACAACAAACAAGGAGGTTATCCCAACACCCCAAAGTTGCAAGGGCTTTGGCTGGGCCATGTATTAGGATAACAAAAACATAAAGGATGCCCCAACATAACACAAGACCACAAGGATCTTGGTGGGTACTACGTGGGGCAACCAAGAAGATGGAAACAAACAAAAATATCAAGATACACCCCTATGTTGACTAGTCAAATCATACCATGATATGATGGATCATGGAAACCTTGACGAGGTATAATAGGAAGCTCAAATGATAAAAAAAATTGTCAAAAATATCAAAAGATCATAATCAAATTTCAAACATCCTTTACCATAGGATTAAAAGGGTGGATGGGATTGATGCGGTTTGTTAGGAAGGATGCATCCTGTTGAGATAAAATATGGAGACTAGGCTAGAAGATCAACATGACACATGATATTTAAAACCGATTGAACCTCATGATATGAGCGACCTTTGTTTCTAAAGCACTAGCTAGGATAGAGACGTACTTGATGACATAACAAGACAAAAAGACGACCAAATGAAAACACAACAAAATAATGACACAAGACCCTAAAGATCTAGGGGATGCAAGATTGACACACCTTAAATACCTAGGGGCTCAAGGGTTGATCAAAGATCAACCTTGCTTACGTGAAAGCACAAAGCCCTCGTAGTTTGACAAAAGACCGTGGATAAAGTGGAAAGAGGACGATGAAGATTGTGATGGACGACAAAGACTAGACGGATAAATGCCCTGGGGGCGAATCAACAGATCGACCTTGCCTACATGAAATCATAGGAGCCACATAGTATGACACAAGGCCAAAGATAGATGATGGAAGATGACAGGATAGACAAAAGGCAGAGCCCCAAGGGCGGATCAAATGATTGACCTTGCCTATGTGAAAGTGTAGGGGCAACGTAGATTGACACAAGGCGAAATATAAACACCGAATAAGGGATGATGAGATGACCATGATAATGAGATACAATGATGGAGCTGATATGATGAGTTAGGATAGGCCATATGGATGGGATGGTCGATATGCATAAGAGAGGTGGCACATGTGAAGCTCAGGGATGGGATAGTTATCCAAATCATCGAAATATGAAGTGGGAGGATGAGACAATGGATAGATGAGTGAAAAAAAATGATAAAATATTTGGAAGATGTGAGGAATAGATAGGGGTGATGATAGTGAGATAGAATGGCATTGAATTGCGTGAGAGTATCCTATAGCTAGATACCAATGACGAGGGATTATGAGATAGGAGGAAAATAGATATAAATGGATGGATTGATAAAGATGGGGAGACAAAAAGATGCTAGGATAGGTGGATAGAGGGATAAGGATTTGGAAGGATGGAATGGATTATTGGATGGAAAAATGGATGGGGGAGATAAGGATGAAAAGATGGAACAAGAATAGTGGATGGGTAGATAGGAAGATAAGTATGGGGAGATGGAAGGGATTACTTGGAGGGATGGATGGATGATGTCTCCAAGGACTCTATCACAAATAAGGAGATGCCCCCACTCTAAATATGTCAACCGTGATGAGGCAAGAGGGATGGTAGATAGCAAGATGGATGAATAAGGGATTGAGACAAACATGGATAAGAGATATAGATAAGGAAGGGAGATGGATGGTGGCATGATTGGATGGATGATGAAGGTAGATGGATGCAGATAATATGCATGGATAAGGAAGGAGGATGGATGTGGATAGGATGCATGGATAAGGAAGGTGGATGGAAGTGGATACGAATATGAATAGCATAATGTAAAGATGAGGGGAATGTATGCCAAGAGGTGTCCAAAGCATGTATTTATATGTACCCATATCTTGATCAAGATCACAAGGAAGATGGAGGGACTAGATACAAATGGGATATGGTGGATAGGATGTATAAGAGAGGTGAACGTAGGAGATGGAGGAAGGGGATGCATAGATGAAATTTGCCCCAAATTTTGGAATTAAACTGGATGAGGGATTTACACATGACACCTATTTTCCAGGTTTTCATCATGGTATTTATCCAAGGTGCTTGTTTACCAATTTTTCACCATTGGAAGAATTATTTCTCTTTACTATTTTTATTTTTGATTTTTTTGACTTTTTTTGACTTTTTGGACTAGGATGTGGGTGAAGATGGATAAAGATAGGAATGTGGAAAAATGGATTTAGAAGACATGTGATAAGGGGATGGATGAATGACTCAAGCATCAAGTTCCATATGAGGTAATAAGAGCCCATGTGTAAAGCGACTATTGGATGTTGGTACAACCTTAGTAGAATGGATGGATTAAAGGGATTTGATCGAGGAGATATGGGGGATATGGGATGGGGTGTTGGAAAGTGTATGAATGGAATGATGGAGTGGATGTGTGATGGGGGAAGGTTTTCAGGACCAACATTGGCACATGTGGTGGTGGATGTGAAAGGATAGGAGACTGAGTGGATGGAGAATGTGGTGATAAGGGAGGAGTTGGGATAGCGAATTTTGGGACATACGGACCCAAAACAGATTTAGGAGATGGAGGATACAAATGATTAGCTTTGGTATTAGAAACTTTGGATGGCGTTAGTATTTTTCATATGAAGGCATTGCCTCTTTTTTCTTTTGGATCCACATGGTTTTGATTTTTTCTTTGGTGGGCCTTTGTGGCCTATGGGTTTGATTGGGCTTTTGGATTTGATTTTTCTTTTTTTCAACATGTCTTTTGAAGGGGACATGAGGAGCTTTAGATTCATGTGGATGTTTGGATTTATACATTTTTGGTTTGGAATCCAAAGTGATTTTAGTAGTAATGGGATGGGTATGAGAAGATGGATGATGTGGAGGATATATGGATGGAGTGATATAGGTAGGCTTTTGACAATGGTGTGTGGATGGGGATATGAGATATCATGCATGGAGGGGTGACTTTGTTGATCCTGATTAGGAGTTATGAATTTAGGATTCTTGTGATGTGTGCTAGGGATAGGTGATGGATAGATGAGAGAATGAAGAGGGTAGTATGGAGGAGGTGATTTTGGGATATAAGGGCCCAAAATGGATTTTATATATGGAGGATGTGTGAGGGTTGATGGAGGTACGTAAGGAATCAAATTAGAGGTAGTAGATGGAGGAGGAATGATGATGGACGGATGGACATAAGGACCCAAAATGGACTTAGATGATGAAGGAGGAAGATGGAAAATTGTTTTGAGGTAATATGATGGAGGAGGGGGATGGTGACAAATGGTTTGGTAGAGAGATGGGAAGTTTCTCATTCCTTTGGAAGAGGCTCACTTAGGATGTATGGATGTTGTACCAACATTTTTGGATTGTGATTCTTGGGAGAAATATCCAATACCTTGTGTACCTGGATGTTCTTTGACTTGGATGGGCTCTAAAGTACCTTGCTCATGAAGGCCTAAACCTTTTCCTTGATAGTTCATGTTCTTGAGCATGTGATCAATGATAGGAAGCACATTATTTTGGAAGTATGATGCGAGTCCATTATTAGGTGGAGGAGGATGGGTGGTGCATATGCTTTATTTTTCTTCTATAGGGAGACCACCATGGATGAGTGTAATGTTACCAAGGTGATATAAAAGTGGTGTTGGGGTGACAAGGCTAGGCAGTGATGATGGAGTTTGTTGGATGTTTTGGTTATGTTGATGATATGTAGTTGTCATTGATTTCAGCACTATTAACATTGATGATTTTGAAGGCTATATATGTTGAGGATATTAAGAAAATTAGAATAAATATGTTGCAGGAAGTCTTTGAAGCTATGAAGATCAGAATGGTGGAAAGTTTTGTAAGTTGGTAATTAGAAGTCATGCATTAAAGGGTTTGTTGTTGAGCCTATCTAGTATTTTTTTTGGAAGTTTCAGAGGTGCGCATCAAGATTGGAGAAAGTTATGAATTTCTGAGTTCCTACAGTTATTCTATTACTATAGCAGGTGTTTCTAGAAGAAGTGAATGCATTTTTGGTAAATTGAATTTTTACGTATGCTCCTTAGACATTCAGTGATGTTTCTAGATCATGATCTATCATTGTGGTACGTCTGCATTGATCAATGTGCTCATGATCAAAGAATTTTCCTATATGTGTTCAAGTTTTCATGTTCTTGGCTGACATGATGGCGGTAGTGTGTTGCAGATCCTTATGATTAATTTTTTAATACTTGGCATATTTGAGGATGTTGATTTAGGTCTTCATTATGTTGTGACCAACTTAGGTTGGTATGCATTGAGATTTTTTCATGAACTGAGCCGACAATTTGTAATTTATTCTTTTATTTGTGGTCGACAGAGTTGTTGATGTAAATCCATGTAGCGGATATATAAGAGCAATTTTTTCTTCATTTTGAAGTGTACGAGGTGTGCTTAATAAATGTATATGAAGTGTGAATGCAAAATGTGCGAATAAAGATCAGATCATTTGATTTTAGAGTAGAGTGTGAAGAATATTGATCAAAGTGTGAAGAAGTGTTTTTGTGCCTGATCGAAACTGTTAGGCTTTTGAAGAAGCAAATTTATTAGTTCAACCTCATCAAATGGATTTAATCTAATTGTTTTATGGAAGGTAGTGATCCTTCCCTTTTGAGTAGTGAGCTCTAGGCAGTGTGCCTACATGCATGTGCATAGATTATTCATTTTTTATTATACTTCTAATAGGGTATAATCTTGTGGACTAACATCCACCATGGTTTTTCCCCTAACATGGTTTCCACTTACAAAATCTTGGTGTTCATGTCTTTTTGATGTGTTGTTGATTCATGCTTTCACTGTTAATTATCAGATTTGAGATTAAAGGTTGATTAAGGTTAAATAAGTTAAAATTTTGTAACAATTGATTCACCCCCCCCTCTCAATTGTCTATCCATGTTTTTCCAACAATACAAGGGGATAGAAGCATCCTGATCAAGAGGAATGAGTGATAAGGGATCAGGAGAGGGATTAGGTTGTATGGCACGGTCTATATTTTTGAGATTGGGTGATAAAGGCTTATGAGATGGGGTTAGCAGATCTTGAGTGCAAATGGGATCATGGGATGGAGTGGGCAAGCTAGTGTGATCTTGAGATGGAGTAGATATGATGGTAGGATCGGGATTAGATTGAGGAAATGAATCATGAGATGGGATGGATGGGGGACTATAATGTTGGGATGGTAGGATCAGGATTTTGAGGAGGGGATATTCTTGTATGATTTGGATCAAGCCCTTGGCATGGCTCATCATGTGTGGGAGATGTTGGTCATTTTTCCAGCTACACTTCATAATTCTCTAAGAGATGGCCAATCTCTATATTCAAGAATTATCAAAGCTAGTGGCCAACTGACAGGTAAAGCTTCTTAGAGCTTTACCCCTACTCTTTAGGCTTTGTGAGACCACGAAGGGTGTTCCTATTTGTGTTCATATGATATTTCCTACCTCAAGAACACTTCACACATAGATAAATTCCTACCAAATGCAAATAGATACCATTCACCAAAGGCTTGGCAGACCATTGAGAAAATAACCACCTAATGCTAGGAATATAGGTATTATGTGAGATTTAAATCTTAGAATGGATTGAATTTGAATTTTATAATGTTCTGACCTTGAATCCACATGTAGGTGCATCTTGATTTTAGTTAATTAAAAGAATCCTAAATGAAATAGCCAGTACCTCATCAAATTGGGCAGGAGTCACATAAAATTTAACCCTGATATCAGTGAACGATTCTCACAATGCCTTACATCACAAGACCTCACAGTATTCAAAACAACACTCCTCATCAAATCCTTAGCACATTATTACAGACCTACAATCCCTTCTCAAGAATTTGATTAACTCATTAAGTTAAGGAAAGACAAAGAATCATACATTCAAATATACCATTGAAGACAAATGAAATAACCCTTGATAATTTCATTCATAATATATTACAACATACATAGGAGAGTAATTGCCTTAAATTTTTAGATTTCTTTCAATATTAGTAATTTCATAATATATATTACGACTACCTCATGTACATACCCTACCCAAAATAATTTACCAGCTAAGGCATCCTGAATTATGCATTATATGCATTTAGTGTACACCACCTAGACCTTCAGGATTAAAAAATCCAACCTCTTCAATGAGCCTTGAAATATCCTTTATAGAATAGGAGAGCGAGAAGCTTCAAGCTCATTTCCATTACATTTCAACAAAATTTCATTACAAAAATGAAATTTCATCTACATTTCGCCATTCCCCCTCAATTGGATGCAATCATTCAATAAATTGGGGAATAAAAAATAGTTACAACCCTTGTAGCTAGTCGATACGACTGTAACTCTAGAAAAATACCATCAAGACCTCATCACCTTCATCCATTTCACACCCAAAAAGACATAGCACAACACTAGAACAAAAAAGGAGAACCCAACAAACCACATCAACTCTTAGAACCAAAACCAGCACCACAACCACGATACAAAAGGCCACTTCATGTTTTCACCTTAGTGAGAGGTGGAAACACCACCTTATCTTTTTCAACCTTCCTCTTAACACTAGGAAAAAAAAAACACACGGTGCCACCACGGTATTTGGGGTTACTACGAGGAATTCTTCATCAACACCAACCAATTCAGTCAAAGAAATGAGGTAACTACGATAGTTTGAGTCAGTCTTGAAACTATTGCTACCAAAGTAGCTTGAGATAACAATGGGTGAATTCTTCTACTCCAAAGAGTCTCAACTGAAACTCATTCCATCCTTTGATCCTTCACCATGCTCCAAAGACCGCTTCTCTTGCTCACAGCCCATTACCTCTGCATATGAAAATTGACCCTTAAGCTGAGGACTGCTCCTATTAAGAACCGGGAGGGGCCTTATATCTTCTTCTTTGGATTCATGAATGCCTAGAGTAGTGCCCTATTCACCCTGTCTTATCTCCTCCCAAGACCCTCTCGTACTCATCCTCATAGACTTGCACATCGATGAGCCAAAACCAATTTGGTTGCTCATATCTCACTTGAATCCAAAGCCCTTCCCAGAGCAACAACCACTTAATAGAGAAGCATAAAATAAATTAAAATCTGGATTGCAATGAAATAGATGAAAAACCAATAGGTATTTTTAAATAAAATTGATGAAATAATCATCAATGCTTCAACTATAGCACAGAGTAAGTGAATGATTATTCGTTGACGTCAATTCCACCATTTCTAGTTTCCAGGTTCATGGAAATCGACATACTACTCATTATGATTGTCTGGATATAACCCCTCACACACATGGAAATCAGGTTGATATCCATCAAAGAGCTTGCACCATTAATACATGTTATTTGCAGAGCTCAAATAGCCATCACATGGTTGATTCAATATTTTGAATTAGGGCCATTGATGCACTGATGAGTTGAATTTTGAATGACTCAGATCAAGTCAACTATCTTTGAAAATTCCATGCCATCACACGGTAGGCCCACCAGCCAATAATAGACGCCCCAGTCAGAATACCCACATGTCACTTTGTGCCGCTAAACGAATCCATGTGTCATCCATCTGCACACCTCATAGTACCTTTAAAACCATTATTTTAATCATGCGTGGTTGGTGAGGAACAACCATAATTAATCCTTGTTATCACATCTTGACTATTATCCCCTCTGATAAAAGCGATCATTTGCAGAAAAGCTTCTCTATGATGAGGTTTATAGGAGATGTATCAATGACATTTATTTATGTCATTACGGGACTGTTACAAAGGTAACCTGGGTCGGATCCGAATAGTTAGAATCAATATCAAGATAAGCTTTTTTAATATGTCTTGAGAGCTAGAAGTTAGTCTGATTCTAAGCCCTTGAAAGAGAAATAATTTTTTGTACAATGTGAAGACACAAAGAGATAAGTATTCTTCTTATGGTTATACTTTTGAAATCTAGGTTGTGCAGGTCTGATTTCATTTATTTGAATTATGTATGTTAGAAAAGATCATTAGGATAAGATAAGATAAGATAAGATAATTATTTTTGTTGTTGTCTGATCATCAATTTTATGCAAACTAGATGATGATCCTTTACAATGTTTCAAGATAGTTGTGTAATTAGTTACAATTGAAGTCAATAGGTTGCATTAGCGATTGATGCCACTATAAAGGGTAGAGAGAGAAAATATTGTGATTGATCAATCCCTCAATCTCTGCGTACCAGATTCTGACTTCATTAAGATAAGTATTACATGGTTGAAAGAATTTAATGTTCATGAATTCTTATATAGTTATTAATTCATGTAATAGTGAATCTTGCATCAGTATTTCTCTTCAAGATAGTTCTATGAACTATTAATAATCTCTCTTCTTGATGCCTTCAGGATGGATCAAGGAGCAATATGGTAATGAGAGATCGCATAGAAGATCTTAAGGCATCTTGTGTGGAATTCACATTGAATGAAGAGATGATCAAGCTTGGAGTCACAGCTTGTAGTCATGGGACTATATTGATGGTTGGAGATATATCTTGAAGATAAAATTACCTTTCAAGCTGTCATTATGATCAACTTCTTTGAAGAGGAAGAATTAACATTCAGAGGGAGTAGAAATTCATCAGAAGTAACCTTGAGCTAGTAGGTCAGGAGGTTGATGTAAATTCTTAGAGATTCAGAGGGAGTCTACTGAATCATAAGTGGTGTTCCAGATCCTCAAGGTTTGATCGATACTTGTTGAGATTGGGCTTCTCCAAGAATGATGTTGACTCAAATTGGATATGGATTGAGATATTCTATAGGTGTGGATTTGGAGCTATATGGATTTACTAATTCTGATTGGGTAAGGTGTGTCTCAGATTGGAAGAGTACCTCTAGTTGTTGCTTCAGGTTGGGATCTGCTTTGATATCCTAGTATAGTAGGAAGTAGTCTTTAGTGGCATTGAGTACAACTGAGACAAAGTACATTGTAGCTTGTATGGGAACTCATGAAGTAGTGTGGCTTTGTAATCTCCTAGGAGGATTGTAATGGAGCCTACCATCGTTCATTGTGATAACCAGAGTTGTGTGAAGCTTTTTGTCAATCTCGTGTTTCATGATAGAACAAAGCATGTTGAGATCAATTACTATTATATCAGAGATATGGTATTGAGGAAAGCTATACAGTTGAGGTATATCAGCACTAATGAGAAGGCGATGGAAATTCTCACCAAGCCCCTCTCCAGGATAAAGTTTGTGTACTTTCGTGAAAAGCTTGGTATGGTGGAGAACGTAGCCTTGACTAAGAAGGAGTCTTAGTATCAATGATCCTCTTTAATGAGTTCTTCTCTTAGGAGAAGTTAGAGGTGAAATCCCTTGTTAATGAGTTCTTCTCTTAGGATAAGTTCGAGGTGAAATCCCTTGTTAATGCATTCTTATCTACAAGAGAATTTTAAGGTGAAATCCCTTGTTCCACCCTATGGGAGAGCCATGGTGGATGTCATGTGTGTGTCTCCATGAAAACATCACGTGAGGGAGTCCGTGATGATTTTTTTTGTACTTGTGTTTCACCCTCTAGGAGAGCCATGGTGAAGTCACGGTGAGGTGACATCACATTGAGTGATGAACACTTGTACATACCATCTATGAAGGTATCCATGATGGTTGATATCATGATGAGGTGTTATCCAATATCACGATGAGGTGATATCTTGTTTTCTTTCACAATGAGGTGATAAGTTCCTTCTTGTCCACACATGAGTGCAACCATGGTGGTTGATATCATGATGAGGTTATATTCTATCATAATGAGGTGACATATCTTATATAGCTAGAAGAAATCATCCCTAGCTAAGAGGGAGTGTTGATGTTATAGCAGCTTTGAGCTCATACTTCCAGCCACAAGTGAACATATTATATCATGTAGCCTCTCATCTATTCATTTATATGTGATAGCTCAATGTGAAGAGTCTCTTCACAAAAGGATTAATATTACTTCTCTTGGGCCGACCTCCTTGGAATTCACATCACTTATTGTATTGCTCTTCTTTATGGTGGCTGAGCTATCTTATTATTGGTAAATTCTTTATGAGGTCGACCTACTTCAAGGGTCACCATATTTTATATAAATACAAGGTCATGTTTTGATCATTGGATGATTGATGTAGAGGCTAGGTGGAGATCACTCACAAAATAGAGACTTCAACTCTCAACCAAGGACTCAACTCCAATTTCATGGACATCAACTCACCCTCAAGGATCTTAACCTTCCAAGTTTACAAAATAATCAAGACCCCCACCCAGACCCTACAAGGTCTCTCAACATGGATATAATGGCAATTTGACCATTCAAACTCAATCTCAAAAGTTGATCACTCCAAAATCACCATTCAACAACCTTCATACCAATTTACCCCTTGTAACACTCAAAAACTTGTCTAGGCCAATTTCCACACAACCTTTCCAAAACACTTAACAACTAAAGGGTGGATTAAGATACCCTTTTCAGGCTTACACAACATACCAAAGAATTAGGGGCTACTATTTTGGACCAACATGGACTTTTAATACACCCACCAAGTTCTAGGCTTCACAATTTGGCCTGATTTATAAAAAAACCCCCACTCAAACTTACCCCTGAACCAAAATAACCTAAAATAGTCTTAGGAATGGTTTTCAAACTCAAGATTTATCACTTCTTAGAGAACCAAAGGCTTGTCTTATCCCTCTACTCACAAACCCTCCTAAACCCTCACAAAATAAGGGTTTTAAAGAAACTACCAACTCCTGACTCTCCCAAATCCTCCCAGGGGGCTAGACACCATGTATTAACTCTACCCTAACTCAAGAAACTCTCACAATCCCATTCCCCTCAATAATTCTCCAATTCACTACTAGGGTTCCCTCTTTTCATGACCACACTACCCCTGATCAACACTAGAACATCACACCATGGCCATACTCCTCATTCCCTCTTTCCCCAAGGTATTCCTACACATAACTAAGCATGTTATAGACCAATCCACCAAGCCACAATTCTAGAACAGTAGGTGGATTGGTTAAGATCTCATATTGGTGCCCTCAACACCCCAACACAAAAAATAGGGTGCTCCCGAATTTGCTGATCCCTCTCACACAAACGAGGATTCTAAGCCTCCAACACAGATATAAGAGAAATTAAACACATATACATATAGGTAAGTAATGTCTCAATGCATCTTTAGTCTGTACGACTTGTGCCAAGAAGAAAAGTTCAGGAAAACAATGGAAAATAGTGATCAACCTTCTCCAAAATGCACTTTTCTTTATTAGAACTCAAAAACCGACCTTTTCTCGAGGGTTACATGGATGCATATATTG
Organism: Sequoiadendron giganteum; assembly: GCA_007115665.2. Lineage (NCBI taxonomy): Eukaryota > Viridiplantae > Streptophyta > Pinopsida > Cupressales > Cupressaceae > Sequoiadendron > Sequoiadendron giganteum. The sequence continues at coordinate 341,829,988 of CM021109.1, read as the reverse complement.
AATCCAACTTCCAACTTCCTCCTACAACCGACCAACAACTTTCTAACAGAATTTTGAACTCCTAATGACTGTTGGAGGTCAAGATTACACCCTTTACATAATGTTAGAACTGAAAATTTCCATCTAAAACCCTAAGGTTTTCTCACAAATGTCCATAAAAATCCACTAAAATCCTAAGGTTTTATTCTCATTGGAACCTATCACTTTCTTATTTTTTTATATACCACTTCACTCCCATTCAAATTCCCATTCATTTGCTATATTTTCCATTAAAAAATCATTCTTTCAATTCATATATACCTTGCACCATATACAGCTGACTAGCATTTATATAAAATCTCATTTACCGCTTTACCACGAGCTCCCACAAAAGGGCCTATGGTATGGTGGTACCGGTTAGCTGGTAAGCACAAAAAATTTACTGTGCCACCATGTACATTCTAAACATAGACCATGATATCACGGTGGGATGTCATTGACCGGCCAAGCAGGCAGACAGGAGGCTCACCATGGTACAGCAAGGGGTTCAAGCAAAGACCATGGTGACTGCGGTAACAGTCTGTGGTTAGATTACAAGTGATGAGGTGACAAGCTAACAGTTAAGGCACGGTGGAGGAAGTGTAAAAGACATTCACCACGATACCACAAGGGGCTCCAAAGAGGACCATGGTAATGCGGTAGATAGTCAACAAAAAAAATTAGCGGTGAAGCGATGAGCGGCTATCACGGTACCGCTGGAAATCAAGCCAGTGACTGCAGTAGCATAGTAGACATGGAGATAACCGTCATGGTGACCAGGGATGGCAATGAAGGATAACGGTTAGCAGTTACTGCAGTACAGCGAGGAGTAGCTAGATAGACCGCGGTGGTGGCAGTAAAAGGAGATGGAAGTCGTGACAGTCAGAGGTGGGCCCAGTCAAAAGTTGACCACTGTTGAATGACAAGAATAATTAAAAGCTATGAAAGTGAAAAATCAAAGGCTTCCAAAGTATTAAATTAAAATCAAACGCCGAACTATGTAAAGATATTTTATTTTGCCGACAAGGCAATTAATTAAATATTTTATTTAACTATGAAGATTGTAAATGACCATAACCATAAAATTGACGGGTCATGACCCTTGAGATGTAATGTATAAATATTTGCAAACATATGAAGGATAGTAGTAGTTAGGGAGATAGAAAAAAGTAGTAGTTAGACTATAGGAGTTAGAATTTTCCCGAGAAGGGACTGGGATGGATATAATGTACAGAATTTTCTTGAAGCAGAAACAATGAAGACTAATGTTTTAAATTGGTGAATTTCTCTTTGGTGTTCATTTGTTGTGTTGCATTAATTTATACTCTTTATTTTGGTTGTCTCCAACTTGAGGTCTTTTAATCATTTAAATCAGCATATCAAGCATATTCCCTGATTTATCAAGATATATTCCATTTTGTGTGATTTGACTAATTGGTGTCTGCAAGCCAAAATTAAATTCTCTTAATAAATCATAGTGGTTTTGAGACTTCTTTTGGATAGTTAAAGAAGAACCTGATAGAGAAACATTCCAACACTGTTTATGCAAGTCATAGACTTAGTGAATTTTTTATCCTAGCCATAGAATTTTCAGAGTCTCTAACAACTAGAGTTAAGCCAATAAGAGGAAACACATATCATTTTGACTCCATTTCCCATGTGGATAGAAGGCACAAATCTGCCACAACCCAGAGATACAAATCCATATCAAACAATTTATTCAAAAAACCTTTCATTTCTACAGTAGGAGTAGGAGTAGTTGTAGTAATCTTATCTATCCACTTCCCTTTGCCATTGTCGATAGATTGTTTCACCAGGAAATACATCTTAAATCTGCAACATACAGGTAGGTGCACCCACCTAGGTTTTGCAGAGCCTAGAGAGCAAAAGGTACAATTGCATCAATTGGCCTTGTTAGTTGGCCAAAAGCGTTGTGAGAGCTTGGCAACCTCTCATGAGTCAAACCTGCATTTTTGAGACCCAACACATAATTTGATCTTATAAATCCCTAAATCCCTCTTGATTGATCCACTAATATTTTAAGACATACTAAGCTTTTTAAATATATTTAGAAATTCTCAAAGGGACCTTATTCATAAAGAAAATCATTAAACCTTAGCTATTCTATCACTTAGACTCTATTGACATCATGACATTACATGGGCAACTCATGCCATTCCATCCTATTTTAAATACTTTGCAACTTACTAAGATTCAAATCACTTGATGAACCTTGAAGATCCATTTGGTTATCATTTTCAAGGTCATGACCTAGGTGCCATTACACCAATGATGAAAGAGATTAAGGATTATTCACACTCCTTGAAGAAGTTCTCTCTTGGGGAGCAAATCATACTGAGGCAGTAGATCATCATTAGGTGGTAGTAGATCATCATTATGTGGCAGTAAATCATCATTACGTGGCAACAAATCATCATTATGTGGCAGAAGATCATCAAATCATACTCTGGCAGTAGATCATCATCATGTAGTTGTAGATCTTACTGTAGTTGCAAGCCAATTTCAAGGAGAACCATTTCATTGTACCTTTTCATCTAGGAGAGGTGCTAATCTTCATTGTATCAAATTCAGCCATGAGCTGGGCCTGTGTTGTAAGCAAATTTCTGCTCTTATTCCTTCATTATATAAGTGATATATATTGTTGGGTTTTTTCCCCTCAGGTCGGAGGGTTTTCCCAGGGTACCTCATGTTTTTCATTGTCTCATATGTTGCATTTTCTGAATGTTTTCTTTCTGTATATCTTTTCTTGAAAACACTAACAAGCCACATGGACTATCATATCACTTACATATCGCCACTATTTGGCCCATCATGATTCTGCACATACCCTTTTGTGACAAATAATTCACCCCCCCTCTCAGTTGTTTTCCCTTGTGTTACCAACAATTGGTATTAGATTAGGTTCCTTGGAAGAAGTTTAGTAGCTTGAGGTGATCTGGGATGGCAACATATAAGAAGGATAGTCTAAGATTTAATGGAACAAACTATTCTTTGTGGAAGACTTGAATGGAGTGTCATCTAAGATGCATTGGTGAATCCTACTGGAGCATTACAAGTAATAGGTATGTTATTCCTCAAAATGGTCCTACTACTATTGTTGAGATTAGGGATGTTGAAAACAATATCAAGGCTAAGGAAGTATTATTGAGTGCTTTGACTGATTCTGAGATGATGAATGTTATGAATATGAAGACTGCTTATAAGATCTGGAAAAAGTTGGAAAATTTGTATGAAGGTGATGCTAATGTGAAGATTGTTAAGCTACAAAGTCTGAAAGGGAAATATGAATTGTTGAGAATGGGTGATAATGAGAATATTACTACTTTCATGAAAAGAGTGAATGAACTTGTGTGTGGTATCAAATGTGTTGGTGGATAGTTGGATGAATTAGATATTGTTGCTAAAGTGCTTAGATCCTTTCCTGATGCATACAAAATCAAAGCTACAGCTATTGAAGATCTTCGGATTGTGACAAATGTAACCAAAGATATTTTGATTAGTAAACTTACTGCTTTTGAGTTGATTGAATTCAGTGATGCCCTTCCTAAGATAGAATCTACATTCAAAGCTACTACCACCGGAAGAGATAAGCAAAGATATGAACTAAGTGAAATTTCTTCTAGAAAGGTATTCAAGTATGAGGAATAAATGAGACAGATTGAAGAAGAAGAGAGAGAACTAAATGAGCTTGAAACACTTATTGTCAAAAGAGAAGCCAAAGGACAAGGTAGGTATAAAGGAAATTTTCTTATTAAATTTTTTTCTTTTAATAAGATAGGTCATTTTGCATCAAGGTGTCTAGAAAGAGTTCCTAAGTCAAGACCTAACAAGTCTAAATTTTAAAGGAAGTGTTATTATGTTGTTGATGAAGGTCTGGCAGATGATGAATCTGATCAAGGGAATGTAAGTGAAGATGAATTTGTGTTTATTGCTATCAAGGAAATTAATTATGTGTCTACTAAATCTACTAGTTGTACAAATGTGGAGAAAGCCTATCTGCTCAAGTTGAAGAGAATGATGAATGGGTAATTGATAGTGGATGCTCTCATCACATGACAGGTGATAAAAGAAAATTTGCAAGCTTGGAAAAGTATGATGGTGGTGCTATAAGATTTGATGATAACAATGGTGGAATAATCTGTGGCAGAGGATACATTTCTTTTTATGGTAAGCATAATATTGATGATGTTATTTATGTGGAAGGTTTGAAGCACAATATTTTAAGTGTCAGAAAGGTGGTTGATAAGGGATACAATCTTCAATTCAATGATGGAAAGTGTATAATATTGGGAAGTTATGGAAATGTGATTGATTCAAATACAAAAACAAAAGGTAACATCTTTCACCTGAATACTGCTAGAAAAAGTTGTTTGATTGCTCAAGTCGATGAAAGTTGGTTATGGCATAGGAGAATGTGTCATGTAAACTTTGACAATATTATCAAGATAAGTTCTACTCAGGCAGTGAGAGATCTTCCTAAGTTGGTAAAACCCTATAATGTCATATGCAAAGAATTTCAGTTAGGAAAGCAAACTATAATTTCATTTTGAAGCAAACAACATTGTTCAAATGAATTGTTGGAGCTTGTGCATACTAACTTGTGTGGTCCTACTAGAATTAGAAGCTTACAAGGTTACAGGTATTTCATGTTTCTTATTGATGATTATTCTAGGATGATGTGGGTTACTTTCTTAAGAGAGAAATTTGAAGCTCTAGAGAAGTTCAAGATCTTTAAATCTACAGTTGAGACAGACACAGGTCTGAAGATTAAGTGTTTGAGATTAGATAGAGGTGGTGAATTCAATTCCCATGAGTTTAATTCTTTTTGTGAAGTGCATAAGATAAAGAGACAATTATCTGCATTGTGGACCCCTCATCAAAATGGAGTTATGGAAAGGAAGAACATGACAGTTCAAGATGCTCCTAGGACTATGATGCTGGAAGGAAATGTTCCTCATATCTATTGGAGAGAAGCTTTGAGTACTATTGTTTATATCCTCAATCGGGTACAAATCAAAGGTGATACTGGTAAGACCCCTTTTGAGATATGGTTTGGTCATAAGCCTACTATTAGATATTTCAAAATTTTTTGGAGTAAATGTTATATCAAAAGAGACAAAGATATAGGAAAGTTTGATGTTGGGAGTGATGAAGTAATCTTTCTTGGTTATTATACTAAGAGTAAGGTGTACCAGTGCTACAATAAGAGATTGAAGAAAATGGTTGAAAGTGCAAATGTTAAGGTTGATGAAGACATTGCTAGACCATCCAAAACCTGTGGATATGATTCTGATCAGATTGACAATACAAAGAAAGGTTAGAATTCAAATCAAGTTCAGATCAAGAGGAAGGAGAAACTAGTGAAAGTACATAAAAGAGATCACAAGACCCTGAAGTTCAAGAACATCCTAAGACTCCAAGGTATGTGAGATTAAATCATTCAGAAAATTGGATTATAGGTGATAAGAAAAAAGGTGTCCAAACTAGGAGAAGAATTATAGAAGAATATTGTTTGATATCAAAGACTGGGCCAAGTAATGTAAATGAAGCATGTAAATATGAACATTGGATTGAAGAAATGAAAGAAGAACTAAAACAAATTGAGAAGAATAATACATGAATTCTTGTTCCTATACCTAAGGACAAAAATGTAATTGGAACTAAATGGGTCTTTTAGAATAAACTGAATGAGCAAGGTGAAGTTATCAGAAACAAAGCAAGATTGGTTTGTAAAGGATATTCTTAGATGGAAGGAATTGAATTTGAAGAGACTTTTTCCCCTGTTGCTAGAATTGAAGCTGTGAGATTGTTTCTTGTTTATGTTGCTTACAAAAACTACAAGGTTTATCAGATGGATGTCAAGTCATCATTTTTAAATGGCGAATTGGAAGAAGTGTATATTGAGGAACTTGATGGATTTTAATTGATTGATCAGGAAGATATGGTTTTTTGGTTGAAGAAAGCTTTGTATGGACTCAAGCAAGCCCCTAGAGATTGGTATGCCAAACTGGACAAGTATTTGTTGAAGCTTGGATTTAACAAAGGTATTGTTGATAGTAATATGTATTTTAAGATTGATGGTAATAAAGATTTGATTGTGGAATTCTTTGTTGATGATATCATTTTTAGAGGAGATGATGGTTTGTGCATGAATTTTGTTGATGATATACAAAATGAGTTTGAGATGTCAATGATTGGAGAGATGAAATTATTTTTGAGATTGCAAATTACTCAGTTAGATAAAGGGATCTTTATATCTCAGTCCAAGTATGTGAAATAATTGCTAAAGAAATTTGGTATGGAAGATTCAAAACTAGTCGGTACACCCATGGTGACTGGATGTAAGTTGACAATATATGATGATTATCCGAAGGAAAATCAGACTAGATACAAATCAATGATTGGTGGATTGCTTTATTTGACTCAAACTAGACCTGATATCATGAATTTTGTATGTATTGTTGCAAGATTTCAAGCTGATCCTAAGGAATATCATGTGAATGTTGTGAAGAGAATCTTTAGATACTTGAAGGGAATAGTTGATTTTGGCCTGTGGTATTCTAAAGATGATGATCTTACATTGAGTACCTTTACTAATGTTGATTGGGTAGGAGATGTGAATGACAGGAAAAGTACTAGTGGTGGCGCATTTTTTCTTGGGAAAGAAGTTGATTTCATGGTTAAGTAAACAGCATAATGTCATTTCTTTGTCTACTACAGAGGTAGAATTCATTGTTGCTACTAACAATTATACTCAATTATTATGGATGAAGCAAATGTTGAAAGATATCAGATTTATGTATGATGATCCTATTGTTATATTATGTTGTAATTCAAGTGCAATTAACATTTCTAATAATCTGGTGTTGCATTCAAAGACCAAACATATAGCTATCAAGTTTCACTTTTTGAGAGAGAAGGTGAGTGAAAGGGAAGGAAAATTGGAGTATGTGCCTACTAAGGAAGAGATTGCCAACATCTTTACCATGCCATTTTCTAAGGATACTTTTGAGTATCTCAGAGGGAAGTTAGGGATGATAGCCCCTCCTAATTAGAACTAAGATGCATTTTCTTGCATCAATCTATGCATTTCACAATCATATCTTGATTCAGGTTGATGTTGTGGTGGTTGCTACTCAGGGGGAATAGTCAGATGATTCAGATATGTGGCTTAAATCTTGTGTACCTTTGCCATTGATTTCAAATAGGGAGAAGAGCATTGTGAAAAACTAAGAATTATCTGAGGAGAAAAGAGTCAAAACCTAAGGGGGAGTAAGTGTTGAAGTTAGCTGCGTTGATGGTGCTTTTCACATCATGTGTTGCCATCAATGCCAAAGGGGGAGATTTTTGGATATTGTGGTTGTGTTGTTGATATGTGGTTGTCATTTATGTCTACACTATTAGCATTAATGTATTTAAGACTATATATGTCGAGGATATTGAAAAAATTGTAATAAAATATGCTGCAAGTTGTCTGTGAAGTAGTAAAGATCAATATGATGGAAATTTCAATATGTTGATGATGATAAGTTGTGGATTAAAAGGTTTTTTTTCACATGTATCTAGTTTATCCATCAAAATTTTTAGAGGTGTGCATGAATATTTGAGAAATTTATGAGTTTTTGTGTTCTGATAGTTATTCTATTACTGTAGTTGGTGTTCTTGGAAGAAGATAATGTGATTTTGGTAATCTAAGTTGCTGTGCATGCTCCTATGGTTTTTGTGGATGTTTCTAGATCATTCTCTATCTTTGTTGCACGTCTACATTGATCGTTGTTCTCGTGATCGATGATTTTCATTTGCATGTTCATTTTTTTCATGTTCATGGCCGACAAGGTGTTTGTAGCGTATTGCGGATCTTCAAGGAATAATTTTTGAGGGTTTTTTTATTTGAGGATATTGTTTTGGGTCTCCACTATGTTATGGATGACCTTTGTACAATGTATAATTTATTAATATTTGATATATAAATATATAGTGGTTCACCACTTTTGCCAAAAAAATAAAATAATATTTATTGTTTTGGGCTGACAGTTTGTATTCATCTTATTATTTTGTTGAATTCAACATGTAACGATGTAATTCTGTGTTGTGGATATATATAAGTGACTATTTCTTCATTTGAAGGCGCAATGGAGTGAGAAAGTAAGTTTATATGTGAGTGAGAAATTAAGTGTGTATGTTAGCGAGCAAGTGTGTGTGTGAATAATGTTCTAAATTTTTCTAAGGTAGAGCAAAGTGTGAAGAAGAGTGAAGAAGAGTGAAGAAGTGTTCATGTTCTTAACCGGAACTGTAATCAAGTATTAGTAGATGCTACTTTCTTATTTTAAGATCTTCAGATGGATTTAATCTAAATATTATTTTAAGATAGCGAGTCTTCCCTTGGGCAGTAAGCATTTTTGTAATTGAGCAATGAGCTCTAGGAAGTATGCATGAATTCATGTGCATTCCCCATTCTTCTATACTTTTAATAGAGTATAAACTTGTGGATTAACCTCCACCATGGTTATTTCCCCTAACAAGGTTTCCACACAAAAATCTTGGTGTTATGTGTGTTTCTGATGTGTTGTTGATTTATGCTTTCATGGTTATGAATCAAATCTAAGAATAAGGGTTAAAAAATTTAATGTTTGAAATTATGTGACAACTGATTCACCCCCCCCGTCTCAGTTGTCTTCCCTTGTGTTGCCAACAACATGTTTTGTAGAAAACACATGCTTCATCTCTTTTGGAGTAGGATTGGACTATGGTAGAAAAGAAAAAAATACACCTTCCCAAAGTAAGGATATGCATCCAATGAAATGTAGATCCTCTCTAAAGGATAATACCTATACAAAATAATATTGGCATGGCTATGCATTTTTTCTCAATAGTTTTGGTGGTGTTGGTAGTAGATTATGGGAGGAAGTTTAAACAACATGAATGATAAGTCTACTTGCTGGATAGATAGAATTAAAATAGCTTCTAATTGGACCTATTAAAAATTAGTCACCAACATCCAACATTAAACATTAAATTATATTTTATAGTTAAATTTAAAATCAATTAATTTAAAAAGTTTTTTTGTAAATTGAACACATTTAATTTGGAATAAATAAAAACAAAATAAATTTATGATAGGAAACACATTCCATAAAATAAAATCATGTTGATTGGATTCATGATGGAAGTGGATATGAAAGAAAAATAAATAGTAGTTCTTCTATGTGGTATGTAGAAAAACTAGGAGTTTGTTTTAATTAGTTGAGGATGTAATTGTAGCAATTGGGCCCATAGCTTCAATGGGAAAGCTCATAATTTTTAATTACCTTATAACTTTTCTAGGTATGGATTGTAGTTTAATTAGGTGAATGCAATTGGTGTGGGAAATGGTATGTTCTTTAATTACTCCATCCACCAAGGTTCAGATTCCTTGGAGGTGTGATTAGGATAGGTTTGAGCCTAGGTGACTTTAATGAATTGATTCCTCTACTTAAAGCAGCTTAGATCGTAATGTATTTTGATTTATAAATGTGTGCTTACTTGTTATGTTTTTACTCTAAAAAGACACAAATGCCTATTTATATAATCTATTTGTATAATACTAGAAATGAAATTAGGAAAATGTAAAATAATATTAAAGATGAAAATAAAATTACTATAACATCAAAGAATACTAAAGTTGATAATGAAATATAAAATATTTAAAATGGAAATAGAATATAAATGGAATCCATTTATAGTCCATGATATCATGAAACTTAGTTTTTGGTTTATAGTTAAATTATACAAGATGATACTACCTTGTACTCCTAGTACATAGGAAGCACCTTGTTATGCTTCAAACATGAGACATACATATCCTACCCCTTATAGGATTCAACCATGTTAGGGTAGTATTTTTCATGTGACATAGAAAATTTTAACTTGCACCGTTGAAGTTGGTTTACTACTAGATTATTGATTACAAGTAGTAGACTTTGAAATTGACTCTTTCAAAACCTTCTCTATCACCTAAATAACTCTTGGTGTTCAATAGTTTGCAAAGAACTAATACATGTTTGGTTAATTTTTTGGTATTTGTGAGAGAATCATATGGCGTTCTCAAAATATAGGAATTGTTTAAATGCTACCATAAACTTACAAATCTAGATTAAGTATGGGCATGCTTAAAATAAAAAATAATACAATAAAAATAAAAATAATACAATATTTTCCAAGATAAAACTATTATTAAAAAATACATTATCAAAAAGGCTACAACTGCTTGCTTGAATTTAAAAAACTAGTAGTATGAGTCTCAGCCTAAATGTAAATAGTCTTAGTTACATAAAAATTAAAAGAATGAAAATGAAACAAATAATATATATTTCCCAACCTTTCTAAAAAATAAGAGGAAAAAGAGAGTTTCTTTTGTGGCCATTGTACTCCTAAATAAATCTCAAAATCCAATATATCAATTTTTCTAAGTCTTATAGATGAGGTCGTTATCATGAGATTCTTCACCACTTGGGACCAATTTCTTAACTTAAATCCCAATAAGAATGATAAAACCTAGCACATCTATTAATATATATTTAATTTGATAAGAATATATTATGTTCAAGATTAATTACATAAAAATTCACATTCACTCCATGCTTCACATGATAATTGTGCCAGAAATACAAATGATATGAAATATGTTTTAGAGGGTCAATTCAATTTTTATGTTTTAAAAACATAGTAAAATGCCTAAAATCTAAATATATCCTTTAGAATAAAGTTGGTGACCATCAAAAAAAAATTTCCTTTCTTCAATGAATAAGTATCTGTACTAATATTTATAAAATAATATTTTTTGATGAATAAGTGCTTATATTATTATTTCTAATAAAATATTACATGTTTTAAAAAAAGGGTGGATTGAATAAATCACAACCCAAAATACAAACAAGGATAAAAATAAAAATAAAATATAATAATAGGTTGCTACATGACAAGAGCTAAAGCATTATTAATAGTACTAGGAGAGTCTCAATCATTCGATTTACCCCAAACATCATTGTGTCTCCCAACCAAAATTATCATCATCATTTATTTTATTCATCTAGAGGTTGAATTTCAAAAACAAACAATATAACAAGATCAAAGTGAGGGAATTTTCTAGAATCTAGCTAGCCACAAAACTTGTGTCTAGTAGCCTAGGGAGAGGTAGAGTGGTGGAAAATGGGTAAAACCATCCTCTTTAAGACTAGTCCATGGATCTTCTTATAGGAGGCTAAGAGGCATGAGACTATTCACATTGTTCGCCACAAGCAGGGTGGTTATACCCTTGATGATGTTCATAGGGTAGATAATGACCCTAATTAGATGTAGGAGTTAGAGGGAATTTGGAAATAATACACGAGGAATTACCCCAATGATCTAAAATCACCTAAAGGTGTGTCATGTCAAGTGTAACATTGTTGGCTTACGCTTAGATCTATAGAAACATGTTAGAACAAATCATAACCTTATATAAAAATATCACTTGCAAGACATGGTTGCTATTAATTTGATTCTTTTACGAGGAAAAATATATAAGAAGTTATTTCCTTTATTTAAAATACAAAAGGTATTATATAATGTTATTGATTATGGGAAAAATAGGTTTTGATGGGGCCCCAAAACCCAGTTCAAATGGTTTTGATGGGATCTATAACCCAATCCAAAGAAAGAAAGATGCTAATAGAGAATAATCAACAAATCATTGGCAACCAAACAATAATAGCCATCAAATATCAACAAGGCAACTCAAGCTGCAAACAATAAGAACCAAAAGGATCTTAAACCCAACAAATCAGTAGAGGGACCAAGAACCCAAGGAAACTAACAAACAACTGCTTGAAATAGTCAGGAAAAGAAGCATCCAAGTTGTAACCAACCAACTGCTCAATAACAACATCACTAAACTACTAAACAAGCTAATAAACTTTAGCCCCACCTGAATCAGCCAGGCATCATCAAACCAATTGCTCAAAACATCCATTTTTGATCCCAAAAAAATAGAGAGCATCACCTAGTGAATCATCCAAGAATTAGAAAACCAATTGCTCAGAACATCCATTTATGATCCTAGAAAAATAGAGAGCATCACCTGAATCATCTAGGTGTTAGCAAACCAAATTCTCATAATATCCATTTTAGATCCTAAAAAATAGAGAAAAAAATGGTGTAAAACACCAACCAAACTCTATTTCTCAGCAAGACCCAAAAATCCCCACACCCCACCTCAATAGGGGCTTTAAGATACCCAGCAAAAAACTACAAGAAATCAACATCCCTATAGCATAAACTCACCAGATACCAAAAAACTAGCTCATTTTCCACCTCTAAAGGAGAGAGCTCCCCTCTAATGGAGAGGATGTCCTGACCAGCTAATTCACTTCCAAATGAGATCTACAACCCCCTCAACCTCCACCTACATAGGACAAGCATCCACCTCAATAGGATAAGAAACTGAAGAAACTAAAAACCATTGCCTCCCATCTCCACCTCAAAAGGAGAGGAATCCACCTCCATAGGATCGAAGGAGAAAACCATCAGAGCAGCCAAACAAGCGACTCTAGCATCCTTCGGTAAGTGCAACACCAAAATCACACTATGGACCAAGAGAAGAAAATAGAATAATAGCCACATAACCACCATAACAAATTTTAGGATAAAACTCATTTGGGTTTCCAATAAAAGCTTGAAAAACAACCCAGCCATCAACAGAAAAAAAAACTTGGATCTGGGAAATACGCTAGAAAAAACCCAGCCAAGAGAACACAATCTAGAAATAGTCCAGATAAAGAACCAGACAAAAAACTACTCATAATACCTAAGCCCAAAGAGAGAAGAAGCAAACAATACCCAAGAGGGAAAATGGAACAACCCATACAAGAAGGAAACTAAGAGAAGTCCAAAACATAAAACACCCAAGCAACCCCAACACGTCAGTTAGGGCCAAAGATAGACCAAAACTCCACATAGCCAGCCAATGGGAAGCACCACCAGACCACAAGAGGGAAACCAACAACAACCATGAAACACTTAGGGCAAGAGTCGCTAAAAATGTGCCACCAAACAAACATCAGAGAGGGGCTAAGGGAAATCAAGAAGAAACTAGAAAGAGAGCAAGCCAACAAAGAGAGAACCCAAGTCATCCCATTACACCCAATAGGACTAGAAATAATCCCATCATCCAACCAAACCTCCTCAGAAAACCCATAACACACACTCACCAGTTGCAAGGAAAAATAAGTGCTCCCCACAGAGGCCACAACCAAAACCCTCAAGAAGAAATGTGAAGGGCGGGCTGAAAAGTAGTTAGAAACCGAAGAATTAGTAGTAGCTAGATGACAACTTGTTCAACACCACCATCATCCAACTGGAAGAAGGAAACAACCAACACGGAGACGTCGCAACCCATCGCAACCCAATAGTGAAAAAGTAGCAACCTGTCCAACCAAAATTTTCCTCCCACCAGTGATCCATCTACATCCTCCAAATCATCTTCTTCTTCACTTGCATCATCTCCAGAATTCAAATTCCCCCCTCCTCTCCTCTTCCCGCTCCTCTCCATCTGAAAGTAGGTATGATATAATGTTGATATGTGTATATCTTGTCTATAATTTAGTGTCTAAATAAATTTAGCTTAGTGTTTAGGTTTATTTCAGATCTTAGGAAGTTTATCCTCATAATTTGAAGAGATTTTTATTGTTACGCACTATTTCATGTGAGATTTTTACAATACTAATTATTTTGGGAAATTCCACTAGTGAATGAGATACAAGCCAAGCTTTCTATAGTATTTTTATCGTATTGCATTCAAATCAAATATTTTTTATTTGAAAGATATGGTCTAAACTAGATCATGAAGGAAAGTAGTCAATTTTGATATTGTCTTTCAAGAGATCAATCTAGCACATGTTCAAAATAATAAATTTCTTCACCAATTATCCTCAAATTTATTTATGTATTTTTCACACTAGATAAGGATCCTCTACAAACAATTGGTGATAATTCCCATCATAATAATTGTTTTCCTCTACTTATATTGTCACGAGAATCAAACATTGGTCCTTCAAAACTTACTAAATATAATGAATTTTTAGATGCTTTGAGGAAAGGATTTTTTGCTTCAAATTTATGGCACACAACACCCTAGTGAGCACATTACAACCTTTACCACAAGATGTGGTATATAATAGGAATGTTGTTACAAGGATATCACAATAAAAAATTTAAGACATTAGCAATAGTTTCAATAGAATGGTTCCACATCTTGTTGTAGGTTTAATCATTATTTAGGAGATCGTTCACATAAAATTATGACATTTCAAACTAGTAAAAGATAATCATATTATTTTTACCCAAGTATTGAATGTAATGAAATAAAATAGTGAGCTCATAAAGGTATTTATTACATAATTCAATTGCCTTGTTAGAAGATGAATCCTTCTTAGGAGATCCTCTTGAGTTTTAAAAATGAACTCTTGGTCAAATATTGTGTTTGAAGGGAATGTAACTAACACTAAAAAATTAGAAAAGAATCCATCGGATCAATAATTCAAAGTTTAGTGAATATTTTATTACAAAGGGTTGTGAGTAATGTGATCAATTTGAAAAGAAAACTTCAAAAAGATATTCTAAATCAACAATACCAAGGACATTTTCATAGAATTTTTCATCCTTCTAATAGGAATGATAGATTAAACTATCACCTATCCTTACAAATCTTAATTTAGAGGCACATCTTGATCTTAAATTTATTTTTTTATAATTTTCATGCAACACAGGATCTTGAAATTAAAAATATTTGGAGATGCATCAAATGTTGTAGCTCATGAATGTTTCCAAGTCAAATCATTAATTTATTTTTAGTAACCATCAACATCTTCAAGATTAACTTGATTGTGACTTCATCTTGGAATTTTATAAATATGAATTCACTCATACTAAAGAAGTGCATACCTAATTTTTTAGGGGTCTATGTGTTCAAAAAAAAAAATTCTAAGAAAAAATTGCATGAAGAGAATCCATGAAAGCATCCACCCTCTGAATCTCATTCCCAAGAGCCCATTGTTTCCCCTCAATTAGTATATCATGATCAAGAGAGATATTTTCTTATCTACATTGCTCAAATTCTATGATGGACTATTGATTAGAGAAGAACATACTTCTATGTTAGAAATATAATTAAATCCAAAAGTATATCATATTTTCTCTAAATAAGATAAGGTTTCAAATGTATCTAAAGAGAAAATAATGATCCAAATTTTTTTACTAGTTAAGAAGCCATCAATTGCACCAAATATGAAGATACATTAAATAAATTCTTCTTTTCATTCAAAGGATTGTTTAAATCAAATACACAATACAAGGTAGAGGAAAGTCAATTGGTTGATACAAAATGTGATTTTTTGTTTGAATTCAATTTAACTCTAAAGGAATCCTTCAAATCAAAATTATGTATGAAAAATTCATTATCAAATCTTGACATATTTCTTCAACACCTTGAGATTGGTTCTTTGATGGAGAACACAATAAATTTTATTTTGAAGTTTGATTCATCCTCATCCTCAATATCTTCTATGAATATCAAAATAGAGATAAGTGTTGAACATTCAATCATTATCAACTAGTATATGTAAGAAAAATTGTATTTGTTATTCTCAATATAACACAATAAATCAAACATGATAATATGCTAATAATTTAAAAGGATAATTTAAAATTTATATTCTATCATAGCATAGGATGTCTTTGAAATGAGTTATATTTATTCCCAAATGTCATAATGTCGGGTTACATAGTTTGACTAGGCTATAATCGCTAATTAGTCATTACAAAATTACATCAAAAGTAGTACAATGTACAATAATCATAAGATGGAACCCCTTGCAATTCCACTTCAATGCTTGCCCGCAAGAGATGAATGAGAACATGGTTCAAACGCTTTTTACACCCAATAATGAAGCTACACTTCCCCAAAATTCTTCCTAACATGAAGAATATTTGACCCTACATGAAATACTCAACAAAAGAAATCAAAATGCAAGGTGGAATCTCGTGCATGCCTAACATAACTACATGCTTTTTTATCCAAAATTAGAACATGCAAGATCAATGTTAGGAAATGGCAGAGCTTAATCATAAAAATAATCTATTCAATATTATGGGCTACAAAAACTTGACCAAGCATATGCTGCATACTGCAAGTAAATGATAGATTTTGGAAAATTAAAATCTATACCCTCTATAAATCCATTTTCGACACCCATCCTAGAAGGAAACTTTCTACATGCATAAGGAAACACCCTTCCCTACTAATGAAGAAAAAGGGCCCTCCCCTCTGTGTCACTACCATTCACGAAACACAAAATCACAAGAAATTCTCAATTGAATTCATCATTCAATAAAAATAAGGATTGCAACAAACTCGACCTTTATTAGGGTGTTGGCAAGAACTTGAGTCCACTTTTTGGCCAAAAAGTGGAAATTTTTTCCCTGATTTTTAGAATTTGACACATTTGACCTTAAAATTTGAAGCACTTAGAGATGGAATCTTCAAAAAAATCATTTATCATAAAATGTAATTCTTGGAGTCTAGTTTCCAAATATATAATTTATTTCAATACCCAAATGGTACAAATTGAGCTTCAATAGGCATTTCTAGAAACCACTATTTAAAAGTCACTTTTTTTTTTACCATACCATGCACGTGTACGTCATCCATATTTTGACCTAAATTATCATATTTTTCTAAATCCTTTTGGGAAAAGATTTGTGACTCACTGAAGCATGTTTTTCAATATTTTTTGTAATTTATTTTTGAATATATTTTTTTTTGCTAATTTTTTATTGGCCATATTTGGTGTTTTGAAAAATCATCTTATACGTCGTGCATAAAATGACCTAAACTTATCATTTTTTGATTTTTTTAAATTGAAAAGAATTGTCTGAAGTACGTTCTCGTGCAATTCGTTCATCAAAAAATTATGTCAATAAAAAGTTATTAAAATACTAAAAAACCCTGATAATTCAAGTTTATGGACCTGTTTCATTAGAAATTAATTGAAAAATAGAAAAAATAATCCAATTGTAAAAAGAATACATATTTGGAATCTGCACTATCTCATCTATAATGGATTTTAATTTCGTTGAAAAATTGTGCAAAAAAATTCGTCAGCCATATGTCCAAACTCACTATTTTTCTGACATTGCTAGGACCTTCAACTTGCAAGTCAAACCAGGTTGAAGGCCTAGGTTCAGATTCCCAATGCTTTTCCCGAACCAGAATACAAGCCGAAAAATCGACCACAAAGCAAAGGGGGATTTCATTTTTTTAGAAACGGGATCATGTTTACATCGAGATCTCATTTCCCAATATTAAATGCGGGGACTGTTGACATGGAAACGAGATCCCATTTTATATATGGGATACCGTTTCCATGCCAATGATCCCCACATATAATAATGGGAAATGTGATCCCAATTATGAAACAGGATCTCATTTTTAATAAATAGGATCTCATTTTATAAACGGGATCCCATTTCCTTTTTTTACCATTTTTTTAAATTTACTGGAAAAAATTTACTAAGAAGTCTGCAATTTCACATGTATGGCTGACTGCGACATATTGGGCTATTTTCTATCAACTTTTGTCTCTATAGGTGTTCAACTTGCATTTTGAATTGAATTTTTGAAAGGAGGCATCATGTAAACAATTTTTGAAATGGAATTGTGTTAGTTTTCTACTTGTTTGGAGGAACAAAAGAGGAAGACTTTTATTTTTATAGGTCTTCAACTTACAATTTGGATTGAATTTTTGAAAGGAGGCATCATGTAAATAGTTTTTTAAGTGGAATTGTGTTATTTTTCTACTTTTTTAGAGGAACAAATGAGGAAGAATTTTGTCCTTACAGGTCTTCAACTTGCAATTTGGATTTAATTTTTTGAGGAATTTCACTATTGACATTCATTTGTGCTTGAGAATTTTATAATCATAGGTTCACAACCTCGTAATAAGAGGAAAGATAGGAAGACATTGACTCCTAAAGAAATTCAAGTAAAGAGAGAAAATGAAAAAAAAAGACAAAGAGAAAGAAGAATGAGAATTAAATCAATGAATGATGGTGGAGCATCCAATTCCACAACTATTGAAGATGAAAACATTGAGGAGACTATGGTTGTAGACGAAGCTAATTTGCAAGAAGTCAATTTGGAAAATAATATGATTATACAAAAAATTCCTAGTATTTCTTCAAATCCCTCTTTCAATGCTATGGAGAATGTTTCAACAGGCACAAATCTAGGTACGTCTTCAAATCCACATTTTAGTGAAATGGAAAATTCATTTGTAGAAGTTTTACAAGATGCTGGACTTAACGATGTTGACATTGATAATATTTGAAGAGATGAAATTTCTATAGAATTAGTTGAAAATACATTAGAAAATGAAAATATTTTGTTGAAAATGAAAATGAGAATGATCCTTTTGTTGAAAATGAAAACGAATACCATTTTGTTGATGAAAATGAAATGAAAATTGTTTTGTTGATGCAAATGAAGATGAAAATGTAAATCATTTTGAAGTTGAAAATGAAAATGAAAATGAAGATCTAGAATATGATGTTGAATTTAATGAAAATAATTTTTTTTTAAATTGAAAGTGATGTTTTGGATAATCTTCCTGCTAAGATTTCTTGGAGGCAAATAAGAACACATGCGAATAGAATATACAAAAAAAATATTTTATTGTAAAAAACTTGCATTCCAATGTCAACTAATGATGCAATTGATGAGAATACAAAAAATGAGGAAAATAATGAAAAAGTTAGGCTTTTTTGTTAAACCAAGAAGAAAAGATCAATCATTAAAACATGTTATGTCTATTGCTGCTAGTGCCATTCAATCTATTGGGAAAAATAGTCAATCTAAAGATAAAAATGCAGCAAGAAGAGCTATACCAACTATTATAGGAAAGAGATGTGGTTTCCTGGAATGCAATGATTGTAGGATATGCACAACATGGTTATGGTATCGATGCACTTAATGTGCTTGAGGAGATGCAAAAGGCAGGAAAGAGATGTGGTTTCTTGGAATGCAATGATTGTAGGATATTACAGGAGGTTTGTGTAGAGTTTTTCTAGGGTAGATCATCCTATCACTTCTCTTCAGAGGAAAGGGAAGAGGTTTGAATGGTCAGAGTAGTGTGAGTCAGCTTTTCAGGTTCTAATGATAAGCTGACTAGTGCACCGATTTTAGCAATACCTGATCCAACAGGAGATTTTGTGGTTTATACAGATGAATCTTTAGAGGGCTTGGGTGCAGTCCTAATGCAAGAGAGATGAGTGATAGCTTATGAGTCACGTAAACTTAAAGATCATGAACTTAATTATCCCACACATGACCTTGAGTTAGCGGTAGTAGTCCATGCATTGACTAGATGGAGACACTTCTTACTTGGGCACAAGTTTGAGTTACACAGTGATCATAGGAGTGTGTAGTATATTTTCACTTAGTCGAATCTTAACACTAGACAGAGGCATTGGATGGAGTTCCTTTGTGAGTATGACTTCGAGGTGAAGTATATTTAGTGGAAAGAGAACATTGTAGTTGATGCACTCAGCAGACGTAGGCATGAGATTTCGGAGATGGCTCTTATGGTAGATTTACGGAGTCGGATTCTTGCTACACTTCCAACAGATAGTTGGTACCAGGATGTGAGAGCAAAGATTGAGGCAGGTAGACACCTTGAGGGCAGATTTACAGTATATTCACTTGAGTCAGAAGGGTTACTTAGGCATTCAAAGCATATTTACGTTCCTTCAATAGGTGACCTTCGATCTTTGGTTTTGACTGAGGCTCATCGTGCGCCTTATTCATCCCATCCTGGGGTGAAGAAGATGCACGCAGATCTACGCCAGTTGTATTTCTAGCCAGGGATGAAGAGGGATATTGTAGATTTTGTAGCGCGATGTTTGGAGTGTCAGCGGGTGAAGGCTGAACACCAACATCCAGTAGGGCTTCTACAACCGCACCTTGTACCTAAGTGGAAGTGGGATATTATCTCATTGGACTTCATTGTTGGTTTACCCAACTCCTCATGATGACATGATGCCATCATGGTGACAGTCAATAGGTTGATGAAGGTAGCACACTTCTCGCCTATGTGTGCTTCCTACAATGCATCATCAGTTGCTCGAGTGTTCATGGAGGACATTGTGAGGTTGCACGGAATTCCGCATTGGATTATATCTGATAGGGATCCAGTGTTTACTTCAGCTTTGTGGACATCATTACAGCATGCTATGGGGACATAGTTGAACTTTAGTTCAGCATATCACCCTGAGACAGATGGACAGACAGAGAGGGTTAATCAAATCCTCAAAGATATGTTACGCATGTATGTCATGGATCAGCAGACACGGTAGGAGGATTATCTTTATCTAGTGGAGTTTGCTTATAATAATAGCTACCAGAGTTCCATAGGCATGGCACCTTTTCAGGCCTTGTATGGACATCCTTGTCGTACTCCTCTTAGTTGGGATCGATTGGAGGACAGAGTGTTATTAGGACCTGAGATGTTACAATATATGGAGCAGCAGGTGGATCGGATTAGGGAGCACTTGGTGGCAGCATAGGATAGGCAGAAGAAGTATGTGGGTGCACATAGGGTGGATCATCAGTTTTCTATTAGCGACAGAGTATTTTTGTGGGTGCGTCCGTGAAAGAGTCCTATCCGATATGGAAAGGGTTCTAAGTTGGCACTTCGCTTTGTTAGACCTTTCAAGATACTCGAAAAGATTGGTCCAGTTGCTTATCGACTTGCTTTGCCGCCCAGTCTTACACATAGAATTATTGCTTTAAATAATAAAGCATCCAACATAATCAAATAACATTAATAAGGTAAAACATGACTCAACAATCAGAACTAACGACACACTAAGGCTAGGGCATAGACCTGACACATATTACCTAGTTACTATCTCCCTTTCAACTTAACCATTGGATCGACACGCTCAAACCTGTGAGACCAGGTGGAGTCGATGTCATGTACCTGCAACCTAAAACCAAGTAAACAACATAATATAGTATATCTAGTATATAATACACACCGTGAAGAAGAAATCACGGATTCGCAGGGCACTCGCAAGTGAGTGATGCGAACCATCCTCTTCACCAATACACTCATCAAAGACTAACATTACATCATAATCAGAAATCACGTAATACAATATCTCAAGCTAACTCTACTAACATCAATAATCCATAATGCATGTGAAACAATAGTCAGATAATCCACATCACACAATAATCAATGTCGCTCAATAGTAGCAATCAAAACACAAACAACAAGGTGTGTCCAGTATAATAGTAGCTGTATCCCAAACATAGCATAAAGCAAACACACAAAAAGAAAAACAGAGGGGTATTACACTATTGCTGCTAGTGCCATTCAATCTATTGGGAAAAATAGTCAATCTAAAGATAAAAATGCAACAAGAAGAGCTATACCAACTATTATAGTTAATAAAGAAAATTTGAATAAAAGAATGGTAAGTAATATTAGTGAGGTTCTACAAATACATCCTAACACATTGCTAAGAGCAGAAAAAAGAAGAGAGAGTATAGAAAATGATCCAACTAACAAATTTTGGAGTTTTAGTGGTTGAATGCCAAGGTCTGACATGAACTTGAATGTTCAAATTAAATCTTTGATTGATAAATATTGGCATAATAATACTAGGGTATCATCTAATGCTAGAGATGTTTTAAAACTAAGAGTGGGGCCCAAATTTCGTGATCCTCATCCAAAACACCTATTAGATACAACACAAACTGAATTTTATAGAAAATTTTGTGGTGATTTAGTGTTACCTAGTAATATTAAAATAAGTCAAAGGTCTTTTGAAAAATGTAAACCCTTGTATGTAAAAATTAATAAGCAATGAATATCTTGTTGTTGTAAAATGCATGTTCAATTTTGTTATTTTTATGATGTTTTTCGATATATACATTGTACTTTGCATACTAACATGATTATACAGGAATGTGGTATTAATATGCCACCTAAAACAATAAGGGATTTTATATCAGGTTTGTTTTGTGAAAGATCTAATGGTAAATTATTTTATTTAAGTTATTATATTTTTGGACAATGCACTAGCTAAGGAAATCTTTCGTTCTTAAGAATTTGTATGAATGAAAGCGTTGATAATGATTTTGGAAAATAATTAGTAGATGTTAAAAGATTTAAGAATGTTGACTATTATTTTAAAGATGAAAAAATAGGAAAGCATTGTGATTTAGTTACATAAAAGGTTAGTGTACATGCATTCATGAGTTAATTTAAGAATAAGATTGTACCAAAATATGTCATGCACTCTCAACATGCTTGATGGCTTGATGGTCAATTTCATGCATGTAGAAACACATTTCCAATTGGTAGTATACTTTCAGTGGTTAATTTTGTGGAAAATTATACTCTAGCTCTGCAAGAGGAAATTCAATGATAGTATTATAATTCAATGCAAGTAGCTATGTTTTCCCATATTGTTTATAGACATGCATATGATAGCATAGAGGATGATATAAATTTTTTGAGGGAGTATCATTTTTATTTGAGTGACGACCGGTTACACTCATCAGAGTTTGTTCAATATATTTTATAGAAATTAAAGAGAAAGAGGAATCTAGATGACAAAACACCTCATATGGTCAAATAATTGTATGGGACAGTTCAAGAATGCTCAAATGTTCTATTGGTTAAGTAGGGTTCACAAGGAAATTAATGTTCAACATATATGGGGTTTTTTTGAAGCTGGGCATGGTAAAGGAGAACATGATGGAGCTGGTGCGTGTGTCAAAAGGATTATTGCTAGAGAATAATTAAAATTTGAGGATGTAGTAAAATTTAAATATGCACATGGGATTGTGGATTGGTGCAATACAAGATTATATGCACCTAGTTCGAGTGATTACTCTATAATTTGTCAATTCTTTTGGTTGGTTGAAGAAGAGAAAAATCTACCTAGAGTTGACTGTGAGACAATCAGTGGATCTACTAAATGGAATTCATTTAGGAGTTCGACAACAATCACATGGAATATTTGGAAAAGGGAGCTTGCATTTTTTTGCCAATTTTGTATCTCAGGATATTGGGAAGCATGTGAAAATATAGAATGGGTTAAAGAGTGGGACCAAATATTGTTGACACCTCCACAAGCACACAATCAATATGAAAGAACTATCGAAGAAAATGATCAAGTGTTTGCATATGAATACTATGACTATGTTTCAAACCTTGTAAAAGAAGGTAATTTAATTCAATTTATTTTATTTTATTTCACTTTATTAAGTTATTTTGTAATACTAAATTATTTATATGGATATGTGCAAGTTATTAAATCATTTTTTTTGTAGGACATGTGTATGTTGTTGCACCTGAGGGGAATGAAGAGTAAATAGAATATTGAATGGCTTATTGTGTGGAGACTAAACATAATTTAATAGCACCTCGAGAAGATGATGATGGCTATCATTATCCATCAGGTATGGTGATCTCCTTAAGGAAAATTTGATAACAAATTTTTGATCCCCTTAAGCAAATTTTTAGAACAAGTCTTTGATCCCCTTAAGAAAAATTTGAGAACTTATTTTATGATGGTTTTCATGTTTTCTAATAGGATAGGTGGTCGTTTTTGACACTTGGCTATAAAAATACATGATAAGGAAGAATGTTCTACCTGCATTTAAAGATTATGAAATGCATAAAAATATTATACACTATTCACATTTGGTGGTGGCAACAAATATAAAACTAGATTGGTATCGTGGAAGACCTACAAATAAAGTGCTATCGACAATTTCTATGGAAGAGCATGAGACAATCATAGATGCGTTGCAAAAAAGAGAAGATGCAGATGGTACAATGGAATAAGTAAATATAGGTAAATATAGTTCTAGTTTTGTATTGTCCTTTTAATTAGATTAAATACATGTTTTGATATTGGTCAAGTGTGTTATTAGTTGAAATTGATTTAAATTTTCCTTTTACAGATCCTTAAGCCATAATCACAAAAAGGAGAGTTCATGCAGATTCAACCTAGACAACATGGAATACTTGGTAAAAATAGGTAATTATTAGTTAAATTATATTTAAATACATTTTTTGATTATATATTGATATTTCTTGTACATTAATAGTTAAAATTGATTTATTTTCCTTTTTTGTATCCTTAAGCCATCATCGCATTGATCTCATACTTTGAAACAAAAATGAGAGGATGCCTAGATTCAACCTACACACATGTGTGGAATACTTTTAAATACGTGTACTTGAGTTGTGTACATATAGATAGTTTTATATAAATTAAAATATGTACATTTTGATGATTTCATTGATATTTATTGTGCCTTTTTGATATCAGGTGGCATGAAGACCTACTACATTATGGGCATGAGTTTGCAATGTTTTTGAGATGGCATAGCCAAATTTTATAAAAATTGTTTTGAGATGACATATATGTACATACATACTTACACAATTAAACATTTTGTACAAATTACAAATATATGTACATACACAATTATACTCTATGTACTTTTATGTATCAAAATCAATATTCTATATATTTTTTTTGTTAAATGTGCATGTTTTCCTACTTTGAAACTTTATATTTGATTGTATAATTACTAAATATCATGTATAAATTATTATTAAATCAATTATATCCTTAAGATTTTGTATTAGGGCCCCTTAAGATGTGTCCTAATTATCAAATATCCTAAATATTATACTTAATTATATAATTTGTTATGATGGCTCACCCTAAAGTATAATACTTTTTTATATCACTTAATATTTATACATAATTATACTCTTTTTTGATCCCCTTAAGACATCCCCTGAAGATGTGTTGTATTAGCAAATATCCTAAATATTATACTTAATTATATCATTTGTTATGATGACTCATCCTAAAGTATAATACTTGTTTATATCACTTAATATTTATACTTAATTATACTCTTCTTTGATCCACTTAAGACACGTCATATTAGCACATATCCTAAATATTATACTTAATTATATAATCTATTATGATGAATCACCCTAAAGTATAATACTTGTTTATATCACTTAATATTTATACTTAATTATACTCTTCTTTGATCCCCTTAAGACGTGTCATATTAGCACATATCTTAAATATTATACTTAATTATATAATTTGTTATGATGACTCACCCTAAAGTAAAATACTTGTTTATATCACTTAATATTTATACTTA
Source organism: Sequoiadendron giganteum (assembly GCA_007115665.2). Taxonomy (NCBI): domain Eukaryota; kingdom Viridiplantae; phylum Streptophyta; class Pinopsida; order Cupressales; family Cupressaceae; genus Sequoiadendron; species Sequoiadendron giganteum. The sequence goes on along the minus strand of CM021109.1, from coordinate 341,804,661 downwards.
ATTATACTCTTCTTTGATCCCCTTAAGATGTCTTATTAGGACCCCTTAAGACACCCCCTTAAGACAACCTATAAATTAGCGTTGGATGCTATTATTTGTTTTGAAAACTTATAAATTAGTGTTGGATGCTCTTACTTATTTTGTCAGCTTATAAATTAGTGTTGGATTCTATTATTTGTTTTGAAAGCTTATAAATTAGTGTTTGATGCTATTATTTATTTTGATAGCTTATAAATTAGTGTTGGATGCCATTATTTGTTTTGATAGCTTATAAATTAGTGTTTTTTGTGAAACATAAGGTCAAGAGGACTTTTATATTCTTAAGTTTTCTCTAACACTTTGCATGATTTGTAAATATGGGACTACATGATTTAATTTCAAAACTTTAGCCTATTTTTAGATAATTAAGTTCTTTCATTTAATGTTGTAAAAGAACTAAGAAATATGGTGTATACTTATAGAACAATTTTTTTGGAAAACTTGTTACATTTTGATTGGTTTTATATTTAGTTTAAAGCATGTATTATTTCTTTTGTTCTCTAATCTTGTATATAAACAAATTGCTTTTGTTTATAGATTATGATTTATTGACTAATTATTGATTGGCATGAATTGAATAAGTTCATTGACTAATTATCGCTAATTATTGTATGTACATATCATGTATATTATGTATGGGATCACTAAATTTGTAAAGTATAAATATTAAAATCTCCTATTAATTTCAACTTTAATTTCATATTTATATTTAATTTCACATGAATGTCCTATATTAATGTCTTGACTATGAACATAAAATTCATAAATGTGCATGCGTAAATTAAAATTGAAAAACAATAAAGTTCATTATTTACAATATATTAAATGCATGAAACCAATATATTAAGCACATGAAATAAATTCCATTAGAGTACAACCCATAAACTAAAGTCCAACAAAGTACTTGACCCATGAAATATAAAGTCCAACAAAGTACATGAGAAACCAAATATGTAGTCCATGAAATAATCAAATATAAGCCATAAAAGCATGTTTAGGTCATGTATCATCTCTATAATCAAGAGACCTCTTTACACCATGCGGACTATGCGGATGACCTAAAACACTTTGTATAAGAGAAAGATGAAATCAGATGTAAGATGATGAAAAATGATTTAATGACAATTTAATTTAATATAATTCATCATAAAATTAAATTACCATCATATCTGGGTTTGGATGCTCTGGTGCACCTAGACTAACCTCTAAATTCTCTAAATCAATCTACATAAAAAAGACAAAGAAAGTTGAAATTAGATGTAAGTGTACAATTAAAAATCATTTAATTCAATTTAATTCATAATTTATCATGTTTAAATTGTACTGTATTCTGAGGTTGTGCACCCTCTACTCCAAGACTTGTTTGTACATGCTCAACTACAAGATGTGTCTCATGCTATAAAAGAAAAATAATTTAAAACACATGTATTAGCTCATATTATATATTCAATTTTAAATTTTAAATTTTAAATTAAAGTTATTCAGAATATATAATTTGTAATTGACTTTAAATATAATAAAAAAATTAAATTACCAAGATATTTGGAGCCTGCCCTGCATGTCCTCCTGGAGGTGTAACTATGACTGAGTCATGGCAGAAAGTCGCACTAACAAAGTCCTACAAGATCAAATTTAAAGCATGTATACTTCAATTAGGTTAAAATATATGTTCAAGTTTGCACATTTTGTGTCAAAATTTTTTTAAACAACCTGAAATTCAGAGGCCTCATGAGTAGTTACAACATCTAATGTTTTTTTGATGCCCATTCTCATTGTCGTATCAACCTAGACATACATATAGACATTTAACACTTATGATATTTACAAGTGTACATGAAAATTTGATATATAGTGAATTCAAAATTCATAATTGTAACTATAGTAATGTAAGTTAAACAATTTACAATATAAATGTACCTTCCCTTGATCTACGATGCTCAACAGTGGAGGAGTTCCCAACAACCCCTTGGGTGGAATCAATTTGGAAGTCGACTGACTCCCCTAAACCAACATAAATATTTAAAACATATGTTTATAATTCAATTATAAATTTAAAACTCAATTTAAAAATTATTGACATATATAATTTAAAATTTTGAAATCAAAATACCCCATAAGGGTTGCCAACTAGGATTGGTGTCGATGTATGTACTCACGGAGTGGATGATTGCCCCATCGTTACTGTCATCTGTACACCAAATATTTTGATTGTTAAAATGTATTGAAAATTTTTCTTTAATATATACATTCATTAAAATTCTTATAAATTCAACATGTAGATGCATATTTATACCTATATTCGTCCTCAAGGTGATGGTCTACTATAAGCAATTCTACAAATGAACTGAGGTGACCAGATGAACCACTAGAATCTCCACATCCACCCAAACTAGGTGTGGCCTAATTGGGTCCATAGAATAATTGATGGAAAATAGTACATACATGTGGTCTCAACACTCTTGGAGTGGTACTAGGACCAAATCCATAAAACACTCCTCCATCATCGTTGTCTCTATGCTCCCTACAAGCTATCACAAAAGCATGTTGATCAAGGTCTCCTATGAGCATACTAAGGGATCCTAATGTCAATACCACCACATGTTGATGCATGGGTGTGGGAATGGTAGGACCAAGAGGAGCAACAAGGGGTTGTTCATGCACGAGGCATTGGGGATCAACCCTTTCCCCTAACCTTTGTTGTAGCATGCCACCACCAACACTCTAAAATGATTTAAAATCAAAATAATTGGGATTTTTCCCCATAACAAACTCTACATATACTTTCCTCAAAAAATAAAATGGGACCTCCAAATTATCTTTTGGTGGACTATCAAATACCAGATACCATCAATCCCAAAAATTTGCACTCATTTGTGGATGCGTACACCGCATCATTGATATTCTAGATTTATTGAGAGGAATGGGTTGTCAAGAACAAGGTCAATAAAATAAGGGGCTAGATGGGCTTTTGTTATTTTAAGGTATAAAATTTGTTTATAAGAGAGACCATCTCCATAAAATTGTCTCATATGCTCTATCTCTCATTGATGCCTATCTAAATCATAATCAATAGTGCTAATGGAATCCACAACGTTTTTCATCGTAGATGAAAAACATCTCACGTGTGGTGGAATCAATGTTTGATTTTGTATAGCATTGGTTTGATTTTGAATGGATACCACTTGATCATTTATATGTGCTTGCAAGCAAGCTTCATCAGATCCAGTGGGTGGTGCAAGGGGTGGAAGGGGTGGAGGTGGAGATCGCTGAGGTGCTGAATTGATGATATCATCAATGTTAAATTGATCCATGATATCTGATATAAGTGCACCTACATTAAATTATACAAAATTAACATACAAACTTACAAAATTACAAGAAATAGTTAAATTTGAAATGTACATGCAAATTTGTTTAAATAGGATGTGCATACATATCCATGCACATACATACATTGATTGAACTTCAGCATGTACATACATTAAAAATAAAAAATACAATGCATAATTTGCATGCATACATAATTCAACTAAACTATGAACATACATACAAATTTCAAAATTTAAGATCTAGAACTATGCAATTTTAATACATGTACATACTAAAAAATAAACTTGAAACACACAAAAATATTATTTTATGCCTAACACATATATATATATATATATTACATTTTTCCAATAGGATAAATCACGATCTAGTAGATAGTCATAAAATATATACTATTATAGATTCATCATTAGAAGTTCATAAATTCAACCAGATTCATAAATTCATGTCACTAAAAATATCCATCCAACCAAAATCATAAATTCACGTCACTAAAATTATCCATCCAACCAAATTCATAAATTCATAACTATAAGATCATTGTCTTAATTTATAAACTATTGTGGCTCTCTACTACATCTCTTCATTTCTTTATGTTTTCCTTTTTAGAATTGGAAGTTCTCCTCTCCTCTAGCCATTGTCAATGATCATCTAAGATCCCATCCATAGCCCTAACAACATCAACAAAAAATTTCATCCTAGATGCAAACATCCTCAAAGGTGGTGTGATAGATTCTTCATTTTGAATAATGTTGATCTAATCCTGAATGGTTCTAACATTAGCATTGATTTGTGCTTGCAACCTATCACCATTGGTTTTAGGTGGTGGTGGTGGGGGGTTATGAGGTGGAGTGGGTGGAGGTGGAGGTGGAGGTGGTGGATATGGAGAGTGTGGAGGTGGATTACAGATATTGTTGAATTGATCAATGTGATCTCTAAGATATAAGTGAACCTACATTAGAAATTTTTAATTTCAAAATGTAAGATACATGTTTAGGAAATACCCTTAAACCATTCTATATAAATGGCCTAATTGAATACAAATGATAAAATTTGTAAGCCTCATTTATGTGTAAGGCATGTTACTTGAATGAAAAACAATTAACTATTAATATAGGACAATTTATGAATGCTTTCAGGTTTATCGTTTAGATTTTATGATTTAGGTTTTAGGGTAATAAGATGGCTTAAGGGGATATATGTAGTAAGGTCCTAGTAAAAAATGGCATGGATTAAGTGAATAAAAGTTGGTGAATATTCCCAAGGCAACTTCACCAAATTTTATTCACTTGAGCCATGTCATTTTGTCTTAGGACCTTACTAGACATAGATCCCCTTAATCCATCCTATCACCCTAAACTATAAATTGATCAACCTAGATCATGAAATCTCATTCATATTATAATCTTGCATGATCTTATTATTATTAAATTTGGTTACCTTGGGCAACTTCACCAAATTTTGAGAACTTATTTGATCCCCTTAAGGAATGTCATATTAGGACCCCTTAAGACATCCTAAAGTATGGCTTAAGGGGATCTATGTAGTAAGTTCCTAGTATAAAATGACATGGCTTAAGTGAATTGAATTTGGTGAATATTCCCAAGGAAACCAAATTTCATTAAGGTCCTAGGCAACTTCACCAAATTTTATTCACTTTATCCATGTCATTTTGTCTTAGGACCTTACTAGACATAGATCCCCTTAAGCCATCCTATCACCCTAAACCATAAATCGATCAACCTAGATCATGAAATATCATTAATATTATAATCTTGCATGATCTTAATATTGTTAAATTTGGTTGCCTTGGGCAACTTCACCAAATTTTGAGAACTTATTTGATCCCCTTAAGAAATGTCATCTTAGGACCCCTTAAGACATCAATTTACGATTTAGGGTGATAGGATGGCTTAAGGGGATCTATGTATAGTGAGGTACTAGGAAAAAATGACATGGCTTAAGTGAATAAAATTTGGTGAAGTTGCCTAAGGCAACCAAAATTCATTAAGGGCCTAGGAAAAAATTATGGCTTTAGGGTTTAGGGTTTAGGGTTTAGGGTTTAGGGTTTAGATTTTAGATTTTAGGGTTTAGGATAATAGGATGGCTTAAAGGGATCTATGTAGTAAGGTCCTAGGAAAAATTGACATGGCTTAAAGGATAAAATTTGGTGGAGTTTCCTAAGGCAACCAAATTTCATTTTAAGGTCCTAGGACAAAATGAATGCTTTAGTGTTTAGGGTTTAGATTTTAGGGTTCAGGGTTTAGGGTTTAGGATTTAGGGAACTTAGGGTGAATTTTGGGTGGCCCTTGTAATAATGGACTTACAATTTGTTATCATGGAATCTAGCAGCACTCGATCCATGGATAACCCCCCTACGAAACTTTCTTGTTTCATAGGATTCGTGATGTTCAAGCATGCAAAACGAGGTGATTTTTAATCAACCTTGAAGTATGTTCCAAAGTCTCAAATTTTATGTTTGAGTGTCCCTCCGCATTCACCTATCAAATACCTTCGAAATGAGTACCTTCACAAGTTCTAGATCTTAGTATTTAGTGAAAATTGTGAAAAGTGTAGGAGTGCCAAAAAACAACTCTCCTACACTTTGATAAAATTTTAACTAAGTGTCAAGTGCACAAGTGCTAAAAATCAGCACTTGTGCATATTTTCCAAAAGTTAATTTTTGGTGCACAAGCTCTTATTTTTAGCACTTGTACACTTTTTCCTCATACTTAGTCAAAAAGTGCTTGAGCGGTGATTTTTGACTCGATTACACTTTTCTCAGTTTCACCATAAAACGTGCCTTAATTAGTGCATGACTTAGAGTTCATTTATGAGGTTTTAAAAGTGAATTTTAATTCATTTAGGATCAACTCAACTTTATTTTATCTTTTTTTCCTTCTCTCCTCATCGTGCTGGGTGATTTCTATACTCCTCCAAAACGCATTTTTTGCAGATTTCCTCTCAAATTCGAGCTAGGGTTTGTGTGTTCTCTAGGTATTCTATTTTCTTTTGCACCATGTCTCTCTTCTTGGTTTTTTTTTTCAGAAATTCTTCATAAATCATGTTTTTTTTTTTATCTGAGGGTTCGTTTTAAGTTTCTTTGTGCATTATTTTCACAAGACTAAGTCTCTATGTCATGCATTTTCCTTGAAGTCATTGCGTGATCTTTCCTTCCTCGTGCCTTATCTTCTAAAAAAAATTGTCTATTTTGCTTCACGTGTTTCCTTTACCTATACATGCCCTTTCATTCTTCAAACTTGCCTCACATCATGATGAGATTTCAAATCCTGGAATTCAAAAATGATAAGGCCATCATTCGCTAAGGCTGAAGCGTTATTTTTAGTCACCATTGCACTAGACATTTTTTAACTTTTAAGTCTAAGTGTAGGAGTGTTGAAAATCAACATTCCTACATGGGGTTCATTTCCCTCCAAGTGCACTGGCATTGAAAAAACTCGCCTTTGCACTTCACACATTTTTTCTAAGACCAAAAGTGTCAGGGTGTTGATTTTCAATGCCCTGAGACATTTGACAATTTTGCATTATAGAGTGCAAGGGCATTGATTTTCAGCGCCCTTACACCTAAAGTCACCTCTCCAAGTGTAGGAGCATTGATTTTTAGCACTCCTACACTTTTGGCAATTTTTTCCTTAGTGAACTTCAAACTGCTCCATTTTCGCTTTGAACCCCATTTCTCGACTCCCACATCATTTTTCATGCCTAGTTGCTTTGTTCATGCTTGCTCAACATCATTTTCTCACTTCATGCTTCTTAATGCTACTTGTTCAGCTAACTCTTGTTGATTCACCATATTTGCAGCTTCTTCCCAGATATCATCAAGTGATCCACAAGGTGATCTCTTTGAGCCAGTTGTTTCTAGATGATTGTGAAGACTCCTCCTTCATCTTCCAAAAAAGAGTACAAGATGAAATACAAGTATCAAGGTGTTTTCCCACCTACAGTGGTCTCTCCAAGGTAGATGAGATCAAAGACGTTGAGATCGGTCATCAGGACCTTGAAGAATTTGTGAAAAGGACTGAGCAAAATCCTCTTAAAGACTCCCTAAGAGCCATCATACATAGCAATCTACATCTAGTGTCTGTGTTCCTGAATTCTGCACACAATACATAGTTTGTCCTCCAAGTTGCATCCCATTACATCAAGGAAAGCAGAAATGTGATAGACTCATCTGGACAAGTGGTAATGAGACTTGATCCCGATTTCTTTGATATTGCTTTTAGAGTTCCACGTATGGAACAATACATAGAGATTTCTATTTAGCAGGCACATGAAGTCTATGACTCAGATCTCGATAAATCTAAGAACCTGATAAATAGTTAGTGGTTGAAAGAACCCAAGCATACTATCTCAATATGGCCAAAAGTACTTCCACAGAGTGACTTCAGCAAGGATGTCAGGGACATGATCACTCTCTTAAGCAGGGTCAAAGGTTTACCAAAATCTTCTCATTTCCATGAATAGATGTATGAATACATTCGGATCATATGAAGGAAGAAGGATCATATTGAATGGGGAATGAAAATCGGTGATGAGATCCATGAGTAGCTAATTAATGTGCAAACCACTTTGAAGTTATATATGACTTCTTATTTAGTTTATGTCACAACCATGATGAGATAGTTCCCAAGACTTTCAACAAAAGGGAGTCGACACTTTGTACCATTGTACAAGTTGTTCTATCAATTGGAGCTAAAGGAGAGTCTTGACCACTTTAGAAGGGTCACTAATTATTTCTTCACACCTTTGTTATATAGCTTTGATCCAGTGCTCGAAAAGAAGAGAGTGTCAGATGAGGCCTATAAGGTGGTAACCAAGGTTGGGTGCATATTCTTACAATTTCCAACTTTCACTACATGAGAGTAGGATGTTACATTGGGTGCCCCTACATGTTTCCCAGATATCCCTCAGACAAGTGGGTGCTCATGGAATTATACAGATAGCTAATTTTAGTTCACAAAGAATGCATGTGGATCTAAAAATTGGGATTCAAATTTCCACTAATGATTGGTAGGTATACCATCAATAGTGTGCAAAATTCCAAATCAGTCTATGCAGAAATGCAGGTCATGGCCATAAGGACTTATAAATCCATATTTGACTTTGATTTCCAGAATGTAGAAAAGAGGTTGAAAAAGGATCACATGCACAAATGTCGCTTTGAAGACATCTGGTTTGATTGCAAAGATGAAGAGGATATCCTTAAAATGGATTATTGTAGGCTAACCATGCAGTAGATTAGGAATCTTGGTGTTGCTGATCTACCATAGGATTTCATGGATCCTGGTGACATCATGAATGTTGCCTATGATGAAGATGAGATTTCTAGGAAACCCTTGTCTGCAATACAGTTGTCAAAGAAGGAATGTGTTTCTATCAGGGAGAGACTTGCTCCCATATTGGCTAAAACTATAGAGTGGTTACACAAACATGGTTTCCAGATGAAATCCTTCAAGACAAAGTTAGAAGGAGAAATACCTAGAGCATAAATCAACAAGCAACAGGAACTCCACACAAAAGATAAGTAGGCAGTTATTCCCTCTTCTTCCCAAAGAGGCCCTAGAATAAAGCTCACTATTGGAAAGAAGGATACATGGGTACCTCAAGAAGTAGAAGCCATGGAATCTAAAACATCTCACCCAAAAGGAAAAGGGCCCGTTGTGAAAGAGATTGATTTCGAAGAGGAAGAAAATTCAAGCAAAGAATCTTCAGAAGAAGAAGATTCTCAAGAAGAAGACTCTGATGAGGAAGAAGATTCCCCACATGAACAAGAGTTTGAGGGCAAAGAAGGTGAGCTAGAAGGTGAACTAGAGCCTTAAGAACAAGAAGGTGATAAATAGGAATTCAGGTATGGTGAAGAGAAAATCCTTTCTCCACATGATAATGTTGTTGAGGATCTACCTCACACATCATCACCCATAACTTCAAATGTTCCTCCCACACCTCCTAATCCAAACACTCATCCACCAAATTTTCCTATATCACCTCTTCCTACATCAACCATACATGCGATGAACGTCCCCATTCCTCTTGCAACATCAACCGTACTTGATAATCCTCCATCAGTTTCAAATACACAAATGGTTGAAAATTTTATAAGTCCTCCATCATCCATTATATCATCTACCTCCTATGACATTACTTCCAAGGATGTATTCAATAGGTTCATGCATGAATCTTCACATGTTCAACTTGGTTTTCAATCTACTAGTGTAGTCATGACGAATACTACTCCAATTGTCACCATACCAGTCACTTTTATAGAAGCAGTTGTGACAAAAGAGTTGATAGTCAACCAAGAAGCTCATACTTCTTGTCTTCCCCCTTGGTTGGTATCTCAAGTATCAAAGAGGAAAAAGAAAATGATCTCTCTAGAGGAACTCGGTCTTGAAGAGATAGCCCCTCCAAAATCCAAGGGGAAGAAAAAGGAAAAGGTACATTCCAGGCTCCAGGTTTGTAGAGATTGGAATACCACCTCAAGAGGAAGGATATGTGAACATGGAATATTACACTGTAACAAGAGTTTGACTTGGAAAGGTTATGAATGAAAGTGTAAAGGTAGATGCACAAGTAGTCTTGGATATGTTGGTAGGAAGGCTTGATAAAATGGAGCAAGCTCAAGACATGTACAGGCAAAAGGCTAAACAATATGCAATTTTTTTGAGGAGATTTGAAAACTCTTTAGGAAATATCCAACCCATGTCTATTGAAAACCTTGAAGAACCAACAATACAGAAGGCTAAAAATCTTTCCTCCAAAGGTAAAGCATTGTATGATTTCATTGATGAATTAATACAAGACAGTTCATAGATAATAGTTTCTACTGATGAGAAGGCTGCACAAATAGCCCGGCTCATATTAGAGCTTGATAAGGAGGAAGGTTTTCTTATTCAAGAGAAAAAAGAGATGGAAAAAATCCTATCATTTTGGTCATAGATGAAATAGGCCAAGCTCAGCAAATTGGTGCAAGCCGGGGTAATTCCCGATAAGGAGAAATATGTAGAGGTAAGATAATCACTCAAGCACCGTATTCATGTGATCAAATATATTATCAAGGATCTTCATGATGTACAAGAATATGTCGAAGAACATCGTGCTATTCTAGAGAAGGGAATCGAGGAGCTGCCAAGAAACCTTCTTGAAGAAAACTAGATTTTCCTTCCAGTTAGTGAACTTTCTAGGATCTGCAAGCAAGTTGTTATGCAATAAGTGGAGGATGCCAGTTTCTCCAAAACCTCCATACATGTCATTTATGATATACGGCTGACCATTGATAATCTGAGCATGCATCTTCATAGGTGCAAGAAAATCCATTCATCCGCCAGAAGGTAAATCACAAGAATTCACACCCTTATGGATTACACAGTTGACCCAGATGATGCGTTCATATAGGAGACCAAGAAGAAGTATGAATACTTCCATGCCCAAAGAAAGGAACCATGAAGACTCTTGATCTCCAGTATTGAACCTTTTGATGCTTCTCTTTATGCATCTTGTAAATAGTTTTTGACATCTTAAATGTATTTTTGTCAAATGTAATTACACTGAAAATATGAGATGTAATTTCATAGAGATGAATTACATGTTGACTTAGTAAAAGTTAGGGTTTCCTATTTTTACTCAACTAATTTCCTATATTATCTCTTCCCTCTTTTCTATAAATAAGAGGGGTTTCTATTATAATCTTTATCTTTAGTATTTTGCAACGAAGTGCTGCTCTTTTCAGAAACAAACATTGAGACTTTGTGTTCAATTTTGTGACTCTAAATCTGATCAATAGAGAAGGAAGTTGCATACCATAATTTTTGTTGGAATCAATTCTCTTTTGGTTTGAATAAGATTGGTGGTGATTAGTAGATGAGATCTGAAGGGATTCAAATAAATTTATGTAAAATTTGTGTTGCATTCTTTATTTGGATTTATGTTTACTTTGGTTAACTATTGTTGAATGATCTACAATACTTTGTGCTTGTAATTTTTCATGTTGTTCATGCAATTGTTCTATCTAGAAGACTTTGTGCTTCTAATGTGAAAAACAATACATCTGTCACAGATCCATCGGTGAAAAAGCTACAAAATGTCTTTGTGCCTTCGTGAGATTTCCTTTTCCTTTTTATTGTTATTATTATCATACCTGGTATCTCTACGCTTTGATTTGACAAGATAGAGGTATTGGAATTACTACTTATTTTTAGTTTAAGGTTACTTTGAATGAGAATTATCAACTATGAAGCATTGTAAAACATCTTCTCTAAAAAAAGAGAGAAGCATGAATGTAACACACACCCCCCATCTCAGAATTGTAGTGTACATCTTGTGAATATTTAGTTAGTTTTATTTAACTTCTGTAACTAGTAAGAAGGGTGCCTCCCCTTTCTGAGAGCAGAGATTATATCTCACACAACTGTGGTTGAAGTCTACGTTGTGTAATCTATTGAAAAGTTGATTACATAATTTTCACCTGACACAAGTTAGTGAACATTTTCTTGTGGAATAGTTGATTGAGATAGCTCTTTTTTCAACTAACCAACCTAGATCATGAAATCTCATTCATATTATAATCTTGCATGATCTTATTATTGTTAAATTTGGTTGCCATGGGAAACTTCACCAAATTTTGAGAACTTCTTTGATCCCCTTAAGAAATATCATATTAGGACCCCTTACGACATCAATTTATGGTTTAGGGTGATAGGATGGCTTAAGAGGATCTATTTAGTAAGGTCCTAGGACAAAATTACAAGGATTAAGGGAATAAAATTTGGTGGAGTTGCCTAAGGCAACCAAATTTCATTTTAAGGTCCTAGGACAAAATGAATGCTTTAGGGTTTAGGGTTTAGGGTTTAGATTTTAGAGTTCAGGGTTTAGGGTTTAGGGAACTTCGGTTGAATTTTGGGTGGCCCTTGGAATAATGGACTTGCAAGTTAGTGAACAACATTTTCTGGTGGAATAGTTGATTGATATAGCTTTGGTTACGATTGACCAACCTAGATCATGAAATCTCATTCATATTATAATCTTCCATGATCTTATTATTGTTAAATTTTGTTGCCTTGGGAATCTTCACCAAATTTTGAGAACTTATTTGATCCCCTTAAGAAATGTCATATTAGGACCCCTTAAGACATCAGTTTACGGTTTAGGGTAATAGAATGACTAGTTTATGAATATTTTTGATTTTATGAATAGACTGACTATTTCCGTAATAGAAACACATAATTATGTATTATTAAGTTTGAGTTTGATGTATATTTTAACTTGATATTTTTTTAATTGAATATAATATTATTTTATTTAACATTTTTTTCATTAATATTTCCCACTTGAATGAATTTTATGATATAAAATATATAATAAAATTAGTTAATGTTGAATCTTATTTTATTTCGGATTGTTTGGAATTGAAAGAACCTAAAAGAAAGAAAATAAAAATATTTAGATTCTTTTAGTGTCTAGGTAACTAGTGAAAATTGAGATTTTAGACTAAACTAGAAGCCTAATTAACAATTAATTTACTAGAATGAGAGTTAATATTGTCAAAACACAAGAGACAACAAATGCAAACAAGAAATGGAAACAAGGCATGACTAAGAGAGATCAAAACATAAAATAGAAATGAATGCAAATATTATCTAATTAAGTGACAACTGGAAATGGATTGTACAAGGATTTAGGAATTTGCTAACTAAATTTGCAAACAAACATTGATAATTTATGAATTGTAACTATTCTTTAACATATTTTTTTCTAATCCAATTATAATTTAACATTGAAAGTAAAGTTTAACATATTTTTTTCTCCATGCAAATGAATTTTTTCCACTATCAAATATTATTGAGCTCAAAATCAAGGTTTTCAAATGAAAAATGATTTGTTTGATTTCAATTTAGGGTTGTAGAAAAAAAAAATGCTTGAATTCAATTTAGGGTTTTTAATGATTTTTTTTGTTTCATTTCAAACTAGGGTTTTCAAATCCATTTTTCTTTGTTTGATTTGAATTTAGGGTTTCAAAAAGCAATTGGTTTTCAAATGCAATTTTTTTTATTTCATTTCAATTTAGGGTTTTGAAATGCAAATTTTTTGTTTCCTTTCAATATGGGTTTTCAAATGCAAATTATTTTGGTTTGATCGAACAATTTAGGTTTCAAAAGCTAAATTTTGTTCTTAAGATACAATTTAAGGTTGAGTTTTTTCTTTCTATTCAATATCTTTAGGGTTTCATTTTATTTTTTCTTCTACTTATACAAATCATCATCTCTACTGTTACAGGAAAATAAAATGCATAAAACGCTAAATAAATTGGAAAAAAATATGCTAAATTCTATTATTGTATTAAAAATTTCAAAAAAACATGAAAACAAAAAAATTATGGGTGGAGGCGCACTTGGAGGTCACTTATAATGTCATTGTAATCCTTACCAATTCTAGATCCTGTGATGTCTAAATGAACTGAGTTTCGTTTATTTTTTAAAAATAAATACCACCTTAAAACATGATCCCATTTTGTAAAAAGTGGGATCCCATTTCACGTCTGTCGGTTCAGGACCCATTATTAAACGAGATCCCATTTTTTGAAAAACATGATCCCATTTATAATTTAGGCTTAGGATCTCGAACCTCAATGGAATCCCATTTTTGCAATGTTGATTTATTTTTTTGGCTAAGGCAAAAAATTCCATGTTTCGTGGACTCAACTTCTTGCACTTACCCATTAATTTAGCTCAAATTCAAATACATCTGCAATATAAAATTTTTGGCCTTCAAAGGCTCTCATGCCATTTTGATCTGCTATCTAATCGCAATCTACACCTTCAACAACTCCATATACATCTATATAGCAAGAAAAAATTAAAAAGAAAATGTTTATTCAAATTTCCATCACCCACTCTGCCTCAACACCCACAAAGTTACTCATTAATTTGTAACTTCTTGTAAACTTCAAATACCTTAAAAAATTTAATGCAACCCTGCTATCTTCATTTCACTGGCTCTTTGACCTTTCTCCCACGTCCTTCCCTTACTACTCATGCGCCTCCTTTCAATTTTTTGCACACCATTACTCTTTCCTTCACAATATTTAAAATTTTGTTTCCATCTGGCCTCCTTATCCCAACATGCCTCTTTTCATGATCATTCCCTTTTTCAATCATTGCCAAATTTGATGCAGGGCATATATTCCTCTATTTTTTCCTTGTAGTAGTCTCTCCCTAGCTTCCTTCTACTCATATGCTTGGCACCCTCTATTTTTCCTTCCTATTGTTTCATATCCTCTTCATTTCAATCGATCCCTTATTCCATATTCATTTCTATTCATTTTAAATTCCCATCGAATTTTCCCTCATATTCCAAGGCTTCAACCTTTTAATTACAAGCCTTTTCATTTCCCTGTTGCCCCGAGTTTAATTTGATTCCTTTCATCTCTTCATCACTGCCTCAGTCTTGAAGATGCTTTCCTTTTAAACATGGTCGATCTTTTATTTTTCTATCAATCCTCCCTTTCACTTATAGTTATGCACTCTTCTTTGTTGCACATTCTTCTTTAACCCTCACATTTTTTCCTATTTTATGTCTCTCTATCTTCATTTTGGTCGACCTCACAAGTTTACCAATCTCTCCCAAAGACCCATGACCTTCCTTTCTCCTATCAATCCCTCTTATAGAAGTTGAAAAGGCATAATTAAGAAATCGATATTCATTTTTAAATTATGTATTTTAATGTTGATTCAATGGTATCATTGTAGTTAACAAAACAACATTCCCTTGAGGCACATTTTTGTTCAGTTCATGTGTTGACTTATGGTTGCACATTTATATAAATGTCAACCAAGGAAATTGCAACTTCATTTAACAAAATCTCTATTTCAAATCTCCATACCAAGGTTGCAAAATTTATCATTACATCTGTTAGGTTATTTGTTTGAAAGCTTTAACAAATCCATTTTACACATATCCAACAATCCTTTCATTTTATGTGACATTTGGTCAAACTAATCATGTTCTCAATTTATGAATTTACATCTCGCATGCATGTTGAACAAGGTAGTTTCAAATACAACCATTTGCAAAATTCCACCAAAACTCTATATCTCATTAAAGTATAAAATTTAAAAGGTTTGAGCACTGACCAGAGTGAGAGAAACCAAACATGAACAAAAACCAAAAAATGTTTCTGTTTGGTGTTGATTGCTTATTCATATGCGTGCTCCTACACTAGACACACCAGGTAGAAAGATTGTGAGAATAGGCTCACAATGATGGAGTTGAATGATAAAATCACTCTTTGAGATTGTAAACAATCTACAACAAACTCCATCATTGTATCAATTGCCCCAAAACTATTTCTTTCACTTTTTCCATCATTTCTCTAGAACACAAACCACCTTTCTCCAACAACTCAACATCTACCTCCTCTTTTTCCTCATGGACTCATGTCCACCAAAGCCCGATCTCCTTTTCCAAATGCTTCCACACTCCTCTCTTCCTCTTTGGGTTAAAACCGGCCTCTAACCGACCACCTCCACCAAAATATTGCAACATCCTCAACCATCTTTACACACAACCACATAACATCTACTACATTCTCTTATCCTCTATCCATCTCACCTTCTACTACTACATTTAAAAATGAAATAACATCACACAACTAATTTACCTCATCTTCACTCGTAGCTGCAACATCAAATTTCACTATGACATCTTCCACCTCCTTGTTAGCTACAACTTCTCCCTCTTCTTTCTTTGTTGCACCAACAAGCTTCATCACCCATTCTTCCTCAATCGTTAGCAAATGGGCCAACAAATCCTCTTCACCATTTATGGTGACCTGTTCATTTCTCACCTCGGTCCTTTCTTCTTCTCTTTTTATGCCTTCCTCATGGAATGTCTCAGCTACTACTTCTTTGATTGGGGCTACATCTTCCTCACTCTTCTTCTCACTCTTTCTGACATTATTTTTCACTTTTCCACGAACCATCTTTTCCATCACTTCACACATTTAGTCCTCCATATTCTCCCAATACTTTTCCCAAAACAATATCCACATGGATCTCCTCACATCCCAACCCATCATGTCTGCTACAATCACTCTCACTTTGCAAAACACATTATATTGTCATTTCAAGCTCTCCACTGCTTAGAACTCCTCTACTTGCAATAGCCCTCATGAGCTTCTTCTCTACCACTTCACACACTTTCTCTCTGGTATGAATTGACTCATAGTCAATGATCTATTCACACAACACCCACAGGTCCTAATGGATCCTCTCCACTCTTAGTACTACCCGCTCTAATACCAATTGATGAAATAGGGTCCTCCCTTTTACCTCACTACCATTCACAAAACACAAAATCATAGGCAATTCTCTGCCAAATTCATCAATCAATAAAAATAATGATTGCAAAAAACTCAACCTTTATTAATTTAACTCAAATTCAAATACATCTGCAATATAAAATTTCTCTCTTACCTTCAAAGGCTCTCATGCCATTTTGATCTACTATCTCATCACAATCTACACCTTCTGCAACTCCATATACATCTTTATAGAAAAAATATTTTTAAAAAGAAAATATTTATTCAAATTTCCATCACCCCCTTTGCCTCAACACCCACATAGTTTCTCATTAATTTGCAACTTCTTGTAAACTTCAAATACCTTACAAAATTTGATGCAACCCCACTATCTTCATTTCATTGGCTCTTTGACCTTTCACCTGCATCCTCCCCTTACTCCTCATGAACCTCCTTTCAAGTTTTTATGCACCATTACTCTTTCCTTCATAATATATTTTTTTTAATTCCATTTGGCCTCCTTATCCCAACATGCCTCTTTTCATGATCGTTCCCTTTCTCAATCACCGAAAAATCTGATGCAGGGCATTAACTCCTTTATTTATGCCATGCAACCATCTCTCCTCGGCTTCCTCCTACTCATATGCTTGATGCCCTCTATGTTTCCTTCCTATTGTTTCATCTCCTCTTCATTTCAATCAATCCCTTATGTTATGTGTGTTTATATTCATTTTGAATTCCCATCAAGTTTCCCATCATATTCTAAGACTTTGACCTTTTAATTGTAAGCCTTTTCATTTCCCTATTGCACCTAATTTTAATTTGGTGTCTTTCATCTCTTCACCGCTACCCAACTCTTGAAGATGATCTCCTTTTTAAACATGGTCGATCTTTTCTTTTTTTTATCAGCCTTCTCTTTCACTTATAGCTGTGCACTCTTCACTATTGCGCATTCTTCTTTAACTCTCACATTTTTTCCTATTTTATGTCTCTCTATCTTTATTTTGGATGACCTCACCAGTCTATCGCTCACTCCCAAAGACTCACGACCTTCATTTCTCCCATTGATCCCTCTTATAGAAGTTGGAAAGGCATAATGGAGACATCGATATCCCTTTTTAAATTATGTATTTTAATGTTGAGTTTATGGTATCATTGTAGTTAATGAAAAAACATTCACCTGATGCACTTTTTCGTTCAGTTCATGTGTTAACTTTTGGTTCCACATTTATATATGTCAACCAAGGAAATTACAACTTCATATAATAAAATATCTATTTCAAATCTCCATACCAAGGTTATGGAATTTTTCATTACATCTGTCAGGTTATTTTTTTGAAATATTTGACAAATCTATTTTACACATATCCAACAATCCTCGCAATTTATGTGACATTTTTTCAAACAGATCAAGTGTTAATATTCAGGCATATTGGAGCAATAAACATTAACAATTATATGCAAATTAAATAACCCAGAAATAATAATGAAGAATAACATTAAAGATATCAACATAGAATTTTAATATGGTTCACTCAATATGGGCTACATCCACAAAAAATTAGCCACCCAATGATTTTATTATCTAGTGAAAAATAGATTGCAATCTCATGAATTCCATATCGTAACATATATCCCAGCCACTTATAACAAGCTTTTGGGAAGATTCTACAATTAGGCTTACAAAGTCATTTTTTTTCATTTGACATGTTAACAGGAAAACCTTGACATGTTAACAGGAAAACCTTGACATGTTAGGAGGAAAAAATTGACATGTTAAAGGGAAAAAAAAATTTGGAGGCTGCACCATGAACCCGTGCTATCGAGGGATGTCACCCCAAACACCCACTCGAGGCCCAAACTGGCCCCAAACCCTAGTGAGGATACGTTATGAGTGTATAGTATTTGCATGATCAATCGCCACATACCAACATCATGTTCTCAATTTATGCATTCACATCTCACATACATGTCGAACAAGGCATTTACAAATACAACCTTTGGAAAAATTCCACCAAACTCTATATTTCATTGAAGCATCAAATTTAAGAGGTTTAGGTACTAACCAAAGTGAGAGAAACCAAACATGAACAAAAACCAAAAATGAAAGCAAACCAAACAATGTTTTTGGTTGGTGTCAATTTCCTATCCACCTGCATGTTCTTGCACCAACTAAGCTTTTAACTTGAAAACATACAATCTTATTTTCCATAGGTTACCCTAGCCAACCTTGTTATTTTTAAATAAAATAAAAATTCCACAAGCACAAATTTCATATGATTAATTAAGTAGCCTTGAAGTCAAGCAAATTCTTGCATAGTGAACTAAACTAGATTTGTTGCTTCTTATACGTTATGCAATAGATAATCAGTCTTTTTAACATGATCTCTATTCATAAAATAAATGAAACATTCATGTACATCTTGTAGCACATACAACAACATACTAATACATATATTTCCTTTCTTCTTCCTTCACAAAATGAATCATGTATCATTCAAATAAATAAATAATTTTCTTAAAAGAAGGTATATCGCATGTATGTGTATATACATAATTGGTTTATGTATATACACATATATGGCCTTTTTTTGCAATATTTATGTATGCATATAAATTCATTTTTTTAAAAATTAATAGAAAATAATCCATATTTCAATCAGATCTTTATGTTTTCATATCTATGTAATGTGTAGAAAGAAAAACATCTTGGAAAGGAATTCGACCTTTTTTCTCAAAGGGAAAAAACAATAAAATATATCAAAAAAAAATCTAATATCCTTTCTGACCTTATTTGACAACTATTTAAAATACATAGGTATTACTTCAAATACAGTGAAATTCTTTCAGAATAATCTCAAACAATTACTAGAGAAAGTAAAAGAACATTCTTATAATATTACTTTATACATTTATTCGCAATTTAATTAAATTATGAATATTCACTTTTAGAGAACACATCATTTATTTGAAAATAAATTATTTAGGAACACACATGTCCCTATCATTCAAACCAGGTTATAATGGTTATTTAGAAACCTCCGGTCATGCCCTAGATGGTAGTTGGAGAATCATGATATGTGTGTTAATCTAGAAATGCAGCATAGTCATTTGATAAATGAGGGTGTTCATTCTAGAACTGTCTTGCAGTTGACCTCATCCTAAGATCACCATTTTTGTAGATAGTGCTCTAGCATGCCTAGCATTCTCTCATAGTGTTATGGAATGACAAAGAGAACAACAAAAGAATAAATACATAAATGAACGTTGAGTTCCCATAATACCCTAACTATACTCTGCTAAAACTTGAATGGAAAGAAAATAGAAGTTGGTGAAAAACACAACCAAGTGCATCTAAGTTCAATGCTCAAGGAAAAGAGGTTTGTCAATAGAATAATTGTAGCACTTCATTACTGTCCAAGAAAACATATCACTGGAACATAAAATGGCGGTCAGGTTTCTTCCCTTCAGTGTGTTGGTTCTAAGTCAATAGGTCAGGAATATTTTAAAATGTTCATCCAACCACATGCTAAGAGAGGTAAGGGATGCTCATTAATAGTTTCATTAGTGGCTATAACATGAATGGTAAAGAGTACGGAAACTCTAGGGTCAGCATGGAGAGTACAATCAGATCGAACAACCTATGCTTTTATGTAGGAAGCTTAACTCTTCATGCAAGGATGTTATCATCTCTATATCAGGATATTTAGAAGAGTAGTGGTTCATACAACTTAGTTGCATGTTCAAAGAGCTTTCATGATGTATTATTAGGCAATAGGGGCTTCTGTGGTTCTTACAATACTCCTCCTCGACGGAAGACCCACCATCTCATGATTGATGATGTCTACGAGGTACATGGAAATAAAGTCTTAAGGTGACATCTACTAACCTGAAATCTACCCAAGACCCATCTTCAAAATTTTGTGCAAGAGAGAGAATGAAATTGACCTCAAGTGAGGTTCCGATGAGAGAAATACAGATCGACTTAGTGGTAGTGATCCAATAACAACATATCATTAATGATTTAAGATGCATTGGTAACCTCTACAATAGTAGACAAGGATGCAGTCAAGAGTTTAAAGCTTATCATACACCGCTAAAACCAATATCGATTCAAAAGGAAACACAACGATGTTGATGTGAGATAAAATGAAATTGCATGATGAACAAATAAAAAAAACAAAGTGAAGGGAAAAATCCAATGATCTCAAACAACAAAGTTTCTAATTCAAAACAATAGTTCCTACCTTATTTTCTCACCAAAATCAAACTGATGGTTATTGTGAGGAGAGGACAAGGAAATGGAATGAGATCTTCTCCCAGCGAGCCAAGCTTTCTCTTCAAAGACTCATTTACCTTCCTTATTCTTTGTGAAATCTCTCCTTGATTTTTTTTGCCTTCCACCTTTTTGTGAGATTCACTCTTCCTTCCTAAATTTTTTGTTTATTCTAAAATGGGAATTTCTACACCATCCACATTCTTCTCACATTATTAGTCACCCTACCACTCTTTTGAAATTAAAATATTTATTTTCAAAAATTAAAGGAAACCCACTACCTTCTTAAATTGCACTTTCAAATTATAACACTGGGAAATGATAGTTACTTAATGTGTTTTCAAAGCTATTAATTCTAAAAAGGAATAAATCGCCAAAGTTAATTAGATTCTTCCATTAAAAGTTATTATTATTACTTGTGAATATTAGTGTGTTCAATATAGTAGTTTTCTTTTTTCTCATTTTGAACATAATGTTTTCTTTTAAAAATAATATATTTATAAAGTCTGTAAAAAAGAATTTAAATTAAATCATTAGCTTAGCAACTCTTGTGTTTATTTTAATATATATATATATATATATTCTTATATGCTTTTATTGTCTTTTATTTTCTTTTTGAAATTAAAAAACATTAAATAAGTGAGGTAAAACAAATGAACTAAGAATTTGTTTCCTATTAATTTATCTATTTAATCATCGCGACATCTTTCCTTGTCTTTAAAACAAATGCAAGAAATTCACATAAAAATGATATCCTACCAATTGTAAATTTCAATGTAGATACTATGATTTTTTCAGCAATGTATGTGATCTAAATTCCAACATGCTTGCCGATTGTCATCCAGCTAAGTACTCTTACCTCAACCATGTTCTCATTCTTCAACCTATTCTTGCACTCACACACACTTTCACTTGTAAAAAAATTCATAAGTAACCATTAACAAATATTCAAAAATGAAATATATTCATTACTTCATCATAACATTCATCCTTCATTTTGGCTCTTGATGGAAGGAAGCTCTTCGGGTGGTGGCGATGGCGGTGGTGTTTTTTCAAATTTTGGAAAGGCGAGAATTCTTGATGGTGCTACCGGCATTAATGACAGACAACTTGTTGATGCGAGGGTGATTTTAGGCAGGTCCTTTGCTACAGGTAAGGATTGTGGGTCCCTTTTGATGGGAAATGACTTTGTTGGAAGGAATGGGGCTCCAAAATTTGCATCCATTACTCTTTCTTTGTCGTCATTTCCTAAAAAGGGGAATCTCGAGGTAGAAAATTTTGGGCCAGGTTAGTTCTCTGGTGCTTTTGATGGGACTCTTAATAGTGTGGCCTTTGGGGCTGATAATACTAAGAATGAATTTTCTTTGGGGTCTCCTATACATTGGAAGAATTTGTTTGGGATGAAACCTAAAGGTAAAAGTACTTCACCACCTGTGCCTTTTGTTGCTAATTCCTTAACTAGTGAATACTCTATCTCTGTACCAAACTGCATTGTTGATAAGAGTATGTCAAATATGAACATGGCTCTGCTGGGTAAATTTTTTGGTCCCCGGCCCCATATTGAGTTGGTTCATAAATTTTTTGGTATTTGTTGGAGGCCTAAGGGACAATTGATGTGGCGGCTATGGCCAAATTTTTTTTATCCTTCACCTTCAACTGTGAAGATGATATGATGGCGGCATTGACAAGTGGACCCTGGTTTTTGGGGAAGTCCTCGCTATTTTTTTTATTTTTTTGAAGGTATGGATTCGGATTTGGTCAAGAAGGGTGATCTTTTGGAAAGCAAGATAGATTCTATTGATCTGGATAAGGAGCAGGAAGTGGGTGAAACTGTTGTTGTGTCTCCTATGAAGGTTTTTGTGGATGAACAAAAGGATTCTATGGAGGTGTCCCTATAAAAAATGGATGGTACAGAATTGGCTAAAGCTTCTTTGAATGGGTGTCCTCAGTCTCCCCTGGTGGAAATGAGCATGATTCAGGATTATGGTTCAAAAATAGAAGGTTTAGAGGTCCTGTTTGATGTAAAGGACAATGGTGATGTGGGGGACTTGGATAATCCTCCTTATATTCCAGTTTGAGGGTGTAGAAAGAAGCATTCTCCCTCTTCGGGAGTGGTGACAAGAAATAGGTAGAGATTTGATTTTGGATCAGAGATGAGAGGTAGAGGTAGGCCTCCTACAAATGTTACAAGGGAGAAGGAGTGTCGACTGGACATTGTGGATGGGACACAAAGGACTTTGTTGGAGATGTTCTCTAAGAGCACCTCCAATAAGTTTTCATGAAGATTATTTCCTATAATATGTGAGGGTTAAACCACCCTCATAAACGTGATCTCCTAACTAATCTAGTTAGGGATCATCAGCTTGATATTGTGTTAATCCAAGAGATTAAAATGGGTTTTGATAAGTTAGCGAGATTGAAGAATAAGTTGTTTAAGGATTGTGGTATGCATAGTTCGAATGTTGTGGGTGCTTCTGGAGGGATTATGAAATTTTGGAATCTTAGATTATTCAAGGGGTGGAGATGTTTAATGATGGTAATCATGTTGCTACTTCTTTCCTTCACCTGAGGGATAAGTTTGTTTGGACTCTTTCTAATATTTATGCCCCTAATAGTAAGAGTGCTATAATTTTTTTTTGGGAAAGTCTAAGAGACTTTAAATCTAGGTTCTTTGTTGGTAATTGGTTGATCATGGGAGATTTTAATACGCCTCTGAATGATGGTGATAAGGTGGGTGGATCACATATTGTGGATGATAGTAGATATGACTTAATGAGTCTCTTAAATGATCATGCCCTTCTTGATTTGGATCTTAAGGGTGCTTCCTTTACCTGGTGTAATAGGTGGGTGGGATATTCTCTCATCCAGGTGAAACTTGATCATGCTTTAGTGACCCCGTATTGGCTAATGCCTTACTCTTGCTTGCTCTTTGCACTGACTAGATTGGGGTCAGATCATTTTCCCTTATCTTTGTCTTTGGATATTTTGGGGGGAAGAAAAATTTCCCTTTCAGATTTGAAAATATGTGGACTTGTCACCCAAAGATTAGGAATTTGATTTCGGATTGGTGGAACATTCAGGTTGATGGTTCTGCTATGTTCAGAATTGCTAAGAGGCTTGCCAATGTGAAGGAGAATATCAGGAAATGGAATAGAATGTACTTTGGCCATATTTTTATGGAAAAGGAAGGGGTGACTAAGGAAATTAATTATGTGCAACATTCTATCCAAGTTTTTGGGTATGATCAGGCGCTGGTTTTGAAAGAAAATGTTCTTTCTAAACTACACAACATTGTGTAAAAGGAAGAGGAATTTTAGAAGTTGAGGTCGAGGATCATGTGGCTTAATAGTGGGGATAGGAATACAAATCTTTTTCACCTTTCTACTCTAAAACATAGGGCTAATAATCACATTAAGCTAATAAATTATAACAATCAAGCCCTATAAAATGATGTTGATTTGAAAAATGTTGCTGCCTCTTATTTCTCAAATTTTCTTATGGCTAAAGGGGAGCTAGATTTGGATTGTCGGGAGAAAATTATTAGGAAAATTCCTTAGGTCATTGATGCTGAGACTAATAGGAAGTTAGTGGGAATTCCTTCAACTGAGGAAATTAAAAGTGTTGTTTTCTCCTTTGAAGGGAATAAGGTATTGGGCTCAGATGGATTTCCTATGTTCTTCTTTCAATTTTTTGGGGAAATTATTGCTAAGGAGGTGGTTTCAGCTACTAAAAAATTCTTTAGGAATGGCTCTCTTCTAAAGGAGTTGAATTCCTCTTTTATTGTTTTGGTCCTGAAGAAACTGGCGGCTTCTTCTTTTGGTGAATTCTATCCTATAAGCTTATGTAATTCGATCTACAAGATTTTTTCAAAGGTTTTGGCTAGTAGGATTCAAAGTATTATGCCTTGTCTTATTTCTCCTCCACAGAATTGGTTTATGGTGGGGATGAAAATTTTGGACTCTATTATCTCAATTCATGAGAATATTCACTCCTTAACTGTCAATAAGCGTGTTGGGTTTATTTTGAATCTTGACTTACTCAAAGCTTATGATAGAGTTAATTGGGGATTTATTTCTAAGATTTTGTTGGCTTTTGGATTTGGAGAGAGGATGGTGGATCTATCGCTTCAATTAATTTCATCTCCTTAGTTTTTTATTCTTGTGAATGGCTAGCCATCCCCTTTGTTTGGGTTCTCAAGGGGTCTTAGGCAAGGGGATCCGATTTCTCCCTTTTTTTTATAATTATGGTGGAATCCTTGGGGTGTCTTATTCAAAGCTCTATTGATTCTGGGGATATGAATGGTTTGTCCCATTCATTTTCCAATCTCATTTGTTCCCATTAGTAATTTGTGGACGATTCTCTCATGCTTGGAAAGTCCTCTATCAAGGAAGCCAAGGCTATCAAATTAATCTTGCAAAAGTATGAAATTGCTTTTGGGAAGAAGGTTAGCTTACCTAAGAGTGTGATCTTGTTTTTTAATATGTCAAGGTATAGGCAAACTAAAATTCCTCAAATTTTGCAGTGCCAGATTGGTAACCTCCTGACCTCTTATTTGGGCCTTCCCCTATGCTAGTATATCATGGAGTCGTTATGGCAGGGGATAATTGATAAGTTTAACTCTAAGCTAGCTCGTTGGAAGGGTGCAGTGTTGAGCCATGCTGAGAAGGTGCAATTGATTAAGTCTACTCTCTAGAATCTTCCTGTTTATGCTCTCATTTTATTCTTTATGTCGAGGAAATTTTTGGATAAGTTGGAAGGTATTCAAAAAAAATTCCTATGGTCAAGTGTTGAGGATAGGAAAATAATTCACTTGGTGGCCTAGGATGATGTTTGCAGAAGTAAAAAGGCTGGTGGTTTTGGTATCTGCAAAATCCATGATTTTAATATAGCCCTTTTGGGTAAACAGTTGTGGAAATTATTCTCTGATAAGAGTGAATGGGTACAAATTTCTCAAAGGAAATACTTACGGGATGCTGATGCTTTGCGGGATATTTTGAAACCTAATATCTCTCCCCCCTTTGGGTCTACTCTATGGAATTGTATGGTTAAGACACATAGACTTTTGTCTAAGGGGATTTTTTGGTAGTTGGATTGGCAACAAACCACTCAAATATGAGTCATGGGACCAACCCCTTATGGAGGATTGTTTGCAGAGGTTTGGCAGATTTTTTGTTGGTTATATTGCTGAAAAGGTTGCATGATGTTGATTCGAGATTGGAAGCCTTGTATAGGGTTTTATCCCTAGTTCATATCCCTTCTACTCCCTCTTTTGATAAATTTTTTTGGAAACCTTCTTCTAATGGTCATTTTTTGGTTGCTTTGGCTTTCCATATTAATGACTCTGTTGTTGGCCCTGCCCCTTTTTGGGCCTCTGTTTGGTCTCCTAGATTAACTCCTAAAGTTAATATTTTCTTCTAGCTTCTTTGCTAGAGTAAGGTATTAATTACTAATAATATGGTCAAGAGAGGTTTTATGCTAGTTAATAGGTGCTTTCTTTGTGAAGAAGTGGCTGAGGACCCCTAAGATATGTGGATTGGTTGTAGCTTTGCTAGAAGTGTGTGGGCACATGTGCTTTATCTCTGGAATTGTAGCTGGGTGTTCTCTACTTCAATTAAGGACTTGTGGTATCATTGGATCTGCCCTACTTCCAACCTATCTCTGCGGGTGTTGTGGTCTCTCTCTATGCCTCATGTTGCTTGGGGTTTGTGGCTTGAATGGAATAACATGATCTTCAGAAACTCTATGCTTCCTCCCATCTATGTGGCCTATAAAGTTTCTACGACTATTAAAGAAAATTTCATAGCTGGGATTTCTTTTAATAATGGACATAAGGTTTTTTTGAGTCAATATGATCTATGTGTTGCCCAGAAGTGGAGGTTGCCTTGTGATATTTCCCTCCTTGTTCATAAAGGGAAAGCTTCTAGAGATATTTTTTCCTGGAAGGCTCCGCTAGATGGTTGGGTTAAGGTAAACTTTGATGGGGTAGCTAAAGGTAATCCAAGACCTGCTGGTTGTGGGTGAGTGATAATAAATTCTAATGGTAGGCTCGTTTGTGCGGTGGCACTCCCTTTGGGAACCCAAAAAAACCACTTTGCGGAAGCGGCTACTACCTATCATGGTCTCAAACTGGCTCAAAAGAAACATTTTAAGAAAGTGTGGCTTGAGGGGGATTCTCTAAATATCATCAATAATTTAAAAAATTGTGCTACCTCCTCTTGGACTATTGAAACTTTGATAAAGGATTATATTGATATCCTTAATTCCTTTGATGATTTTTATATCTCTCACATTTTGAGAGAGTGAAATAGTTTGGCCAATATCTTTCCTAACTTAGGGGTTCGTGGGGACTGGGAGTGGGATTTAAATGACCCTCTCCCTATAGAGGTTATTTTAACTATTAATCATGAAGCTCAAATATAAGCGAAATAATGGTGGTGTGTGGTGCTCGGTATGCATGGTTTTTATCATGTGGAAGGCTATGATTTGGAGGAGTGGTATTCAGGACTCGACTTGCTCTGATGGTACTAAGGATGATATTTGTAGTGAGAAAATAACTATGTCTATTAATTACCTCTGCCATGTTTATTTTCTTACACGGATTGTGGGTATCCTTTGTGTTGCTTTTTTGAGAAGTTTTGTCTTTGCTACAAAAATTGTGAATTTGCCTTGGCTCTGTGAGTTTGGCTACCATGGGTGGTGATAGGAACCGTGCAAATCCCTTCTCTTGAAATTTTGTTAAGAAGAATGAGGAGGTGTGGGTGATTCTTGAAAAGGGAGGATTGACTCCCTATATTGAAAAATTGCATGGGAATAATCCCCAGATGACTGCTCTTGTTTTGCCAAAAATTGGAACAACAAGGTACTGAAACTTGGAGGGTCGGAGTTCGAAATTACAAAGACCTAATGGCTCATACTACTAGCTTACCGATGGAAGGCATGAAGTTCTATAGGGATAAAAAAGAGGCACAAAATTCTATTAAGATCTTCTTCAAAGGGGAGGAAGCCAAGGACTTGAAAGCAGAAAAGAGTAGGGATATCAAAGGAAGTCCATTAAGGCTCTGTGGGTGGATGTTGTTGAGGAGTTAATGAGGTATATTTCTCTTGAAGGTCATCATTCTACTGTGAATTCCTATCACTTTGTCCTTCTTAATCATTTTCATCACAAGATAAGAATTTATTTTCCTTTCTACCTTTCGGCTTCGTTGGATGTTTGAATCATTGACCACAAGAAAAATCAAAAGAACCCTATTCTTCATGTGGGGTTAATTCTCCTTATCTCTCTGACTATTGCAAAGCCTTTGAGGTGGTTAAACCACTTTCAACTCCTAAGGATGATAAAATTGATAAGGGTTATGAAATTGTGCCTAAGGAGGAAGAGGCCAGTAAAAATAGGAAGAAAAGGAAGCATATTTTGCAGAAGGAGTCAAAGTCGAAGGACGTGGATTTTGTGTTAAAATCCCTTGCTACTTTGGATGAGGAGAGATCCCTTGCTTTGGGGAAGCCTAAAAAAGATGGGTTGAGCCCCGAAAAGGGTTATGAGACCAATAGTGATGATCTTGTTGATGAAATTCTTAGCCAGAGTTGAAGGATGTGAAGGACTTGGTTGGGGAGGTGTCGTCTCCTCCCCCAGTTCTAAAAAATAGGGATTTTCTTGTGGGGGATATTTTGAGGAATGTGGTGAGGTTTGCTTGTAAAACTCATGAGCTGGACACTCCTCTTAAAGTGGATGGTGAACATGATGTTGTGGGGCATCCAGAAGGTAAGGAATGGGTTGCTGGTTTTTCTTCTGGTGGGCATCAGTTTGGGAATGCTACTATGGACCCTCCTATTGTAGACCTAAAGAGGTAGATGAAAAGAATGGCGATTGTGGCTAAGATTGTGGATTCCATCTGAAAGATACAATCATCAGCTATGATGCCAATTGCTACTAAAAAAGGTAAGGAGCTTGCTACAGATATAGAGAAGGTTAGCTCCTTTCATGAGGAGGAGGATGAGGGTAAATAGGTTGTTAATATAGGTAAAGATAATATTGTTGAGGTCTTGGGAGCTGCTAAAGAGGGCTCTATTGATTTTTATAAGCTTTTTAAATGGATTTTCCATGAGATGAATATGACTAACATGAAAGTGATGGGTATTGCGAGCAAAATGGAGGATTCCTCTATTTAGGATCAAATCGATGATTTGATGAACTCCTTGAAGATTGTGGCTGAGGAAACACTTCTTATGAAGTAAAATATTGAAGGAAGAATTTGTAATTTGGAAAATATCATGGAAAGGATTATTGCTAACATGGAGAAAGGAAAAGAGGAGAACAAAGTTGGGTTTAATCTTGAATTTGTTGGTATGACGTCCCCTGTGGATAATGTTACAAAGGTTAAAGATGTTGTTGATGATGATGTTGATGGTAAGTTGATGGAAGGTGAGAAGGCTACTGACAAGGGTGCGAGTTGTGTTTTGATTGGGGAGGTAAAATCGGGTGGACCTGGGGTTCGAACCTGTAACAAGACCAAGGCTCAGGTTGGTGGTACTGTTAATGATATGTCTGTAGCTAGGCATGAAGGTGTTAATAATGTAGCTTTTGATGCTGAAGTTGTAGATATCCTGAATAATATGTAATGTCATTGGGTGGGTTCCTTATTTTTGGCTGACTATTCACTGTGGTCTTGTTGTGGGTGGGTTGTTTTGCTTTAGATGAATTTTTATTTCGATACAACTAATTTTTGATGTAAAGGTTTTTGGGCCCCTTTAAAACCTAGTTTTTACCTTTAATCAAAACATTCATCCTTCATGTTTGATCATAAATTTTACACATAATCATTTTCAAATGACATTAAAATCTTAAATTTATCACAAGTCACAAACTGATAAATCTATTTTCCAATTATTCTAAATAACTTAACATTATTAAATGTAAGAAAAATATAGGTGTGACATCCTTCCCCACTAGGAAGAGACATAGTCCTGATGTCTTGTCTAACAAAACTAAATCACATATGTCTATTTCAACATCCAATCATACTGTTATCAAGTCAAAATATCATAACATGAAAATTCAAAATGCTAGAGTAACAATGTCTCAATGAAACATCAAGTGTCTATCTAGGAAATCAAAATGAGGAAGGGAGTGTTCTATCTCCTTTGAATCCTCCCATGTGGCATTTTCCTCATAATATTGGTCCCATTGGACCTTATATTGGATAATATCTCCATTTTTCAACTTGATGTTGCATCTATCTAGGATTTTTATGGGTTCCACCAACACCACCCCTAGATCTTGCACCTATTATTAATGCCAATAAAGTATGTGAGTTGCATCTGGATGATATGGTTTAAGTAAAGAAACATGAAATACATTATGGAATCAAGATAGAGAAAGTGGTAGAGAAAATCGATATGCAACTGATTCAATCACTTCCAACACATAAAAATGACCCACATATCTTAGAGCCAACTTGGAAGATTTCCCAAAATAAATAGAGCTCTTGTGGCTTGACTCTCAAAAATATTTTATCCCCCTTTACAAACTACTTGAAGGTTCTATTCCTATTTACATAGCTCTTTTGTCTATTTATCTCTTCCTTTAGTCTACCCTTGATGAGTCTCATTTGCTCTTCCATCTCTTTAAGCATTTTAGGACCCACTATAATCATGTCTTCCAACCCATCCCAACTAATGAGTGTATGATACTTTCACCCATTAAGAGCCTCAAAAGGTGTCATACCTAAGGATACATGATAAGAGTTGTAATAAAATTATACCAATGGTAGGTACTCTTCATGCTTATATTGTTGGTCCATACAATACATTCAAAGGAGATCCTCTACTACCTTATTTACCCTCTTTGTTTGAACATCAGTCTGAGGATGATATGCTAAACTAAAATTTAGCTTAGTTCCCAAAGTTGCTTTCAAAGTTATCCAAAATTTGGATGTTATCCCAGTATATCTATTGGATATGATAGTCTCTAGTACTCCATGTAAATGGAAGATCTCTTGGACAAATTTCTTGTCCAAGGTCAACAATCCATCCTTTAGGTTTCTCAGAATGAAGTTTGCCATCTTAGTCAACTTATCAACTAATATTAAGATGACATCATGCCTTATTTTACTCAAAGGTAATCCCTATAAAAATTCCATGCTGATCACTTGCCACTTGTACTTAGGTATGTCATGAGCATAGAGAAGACCTACTAGATGCACATGTTTATCCTTAGCTCACTAAAATTCCAAGCATCTAGCTACAAATTCAATCACATCCTAAGTTTTGGCTAAAAGTACACAAATTTCAACTATGTGATCATCTTGACAACTCTGGGGTGTCCTAAATAAGGTGCATTATGGATTTCCTCTAAGACCAACTTCTTGAGATCTCCAAAATATAGAATATACATCTTCCTTTGATATCTTAAGAGACAATCTAATTTAAATTCATACCCATAAAATTGATGGTTTGATGGATTATTTTCTAAACCTTTCTTTAATCTTTCATAATTCTCATCACCTTGCAAGTGTTGCATCACTCACTACCTCAAATTAGATCTTATCATGGTTATAGCTTCCATATGTATTCTTCTATTGAGAGCATCTACTACTCTATTCTCTTTTCCTTTGATATACTCAATTCCAAAGTCACACTCACTAATGAATTCCAACCACCTTATTTGTCATGTGTTGAGTTTGAGTGGGTGAAGATGTATCTCAGTCCCAAATGATCCATTTTATGCTCAAATGGTTTCCCCAATAGGTAGTGCCTCCACATTTGTAAGACATGTACTATTTCAGCTAGTTCCAAATCATGTGGTGCATAATTCATTTCCTGCTACTTTAGCTTCCCTAATTCATATGCCACCACTTGCCCATCTTGCATTAATACTACTCCCATACCATCTCCCAAGGAATCTGTGATCACCATGAATTGACCATTGGGATCAAGTATCATCAAAACTAGAGCTATAGTAATTTTCTCATTCAAAATTTGAAAAGTTTGCTCACATTTTTATGTCCACTCAAATATTTTCCCTTTCTTTGAAGTGATGTGATCAGTGCTATGATTTGAGAGAATCTCTTTATGTACTTCCTGTAGTATCATGTAAGACCCATGAAACTTCAAAATTTTGTCACACTCTGAGGTGTTGTCCATTCCAAAATTTCCTTTATCTTTTCAAGATGTACATAGACTCCTTCTACTAAAATAATATGACCTACGTAGTGCAGCTTGTCCTAATAAAATGAGCACTTAGATAGCTTACCAAAAAGCTTCTTATCTCTCAAGCATCGCAATACTATCTAAATATTCTTGTCATGCTCCTCAATGGATTTAGAATAGATTAGGATGTCATCAATGAAGATCAAAAAAAAATCATCCAAACAATCCCTAAATACATCGTTCATGATATTCATAAAGGTTGTTGGAGCATTGGTCAAACCAAAAGGTACTACAGTGAAATCGGAGTGTCCATATCGATTTCAAAAGGTTTTTTTGGGAATGTCCTCTTCTTGGATCCTTAGTTGGTGATATCCATACCTAAGATCTATTTTAGAGAACACCAATGCCCCTTTCATGTAATAAAAAAACATCAATTTATCGAAAGAGGATACTACTTCTTGATGGTGGACTTGTTTAACATCCTATTGTCAATGCATAAATGCAAGGTCTCATCCTTCTTTACAAAAATAATCAGTGCACCCCAAGGCAACACACTAGTTCTAATGAGCCCTTTG
The DNA here is from genome assembly GCA_007115665.2 of Sequoiadendron giganteum. NCBI lineage: Eukaryota > Viridiplantae > Streptophyta > Pinopsida > Cupressales > Cupressaceae > Sequoiadendron > Sequoiadendron giganteum. The sequence continues at coordinate 341,771,984 of CM021109.1, read as the reverse complement.
TTCAGCAATTCCTACAGTTGGGGCTTTAATTCAAATAGTTCAATGGTAGTCATCTTGTATAGGGACTTGGACAAGGGTTCGGCTCCAAGTAATATGTTGATAGAGAAATAAAATTCTCGCTTGGGAGGTAACTCTGTTAGTTCTTTAGGAAACACATCTTGAAACTCCTTAAGAATAGAATAATCATCTAGATAAGGTTTACTATTGTCAATTTCACTAACTTGTACAACATAGATGGTGCATCCCTTCCTTTGAGTTTTTTTGAGTTGCATGGTTGAGATCTATCTAAGTTCTAGTGGTCTTTGCAATCCACAAATCTCAATCAGGTTCCCAAAGTTGTCCAAAAAACTAATAGTTTTGTCCTCATAGTTCACAGTGGACTTGTGTTCAGTTAGCCAATTAATCCCTAAGCTCACATCATAAGAACTTAGGGGTGCCACATATAGATTGACTTGGGTCTAGAAGTTTGGAAGTTCTAACTTGTTGCAAAAGAGACAAGAATCTACCATCTACTCTACTTGATTCCCATAGTGCACCATCCAAGAATTGGCCATATCTCTAGGTCTAATGGGTAATTTATAAATTATTCTTGGATCTAAAAAACACTATGTGGCTCCAATATCTATTATAATTTTTAAAAATTTGCCATAAAGATTACCCGACGACTAGATTGGTGAGGCTTGAAACTTAGCTTGCCTATTGTCCATTATCACATGGATGTGATGTTATGGAGCCTAATGTTGGTTCCCTTCTCTTGTTTCTTTTATCCATTGTGGGAAACTTGATGCATAATAATCACCTCCACAAGTGTAGCACCCATCACATGGCCCTTTTCAGCCTCTTCACCTATCTTCTTTGGAGCTCTTTTGATTGCTATTAAAATTACTATTGTTGTTAGCCTTTTTTTCTTCCCACCACCATTTCCTTCTCCTTTCTCCTGAGAGTCATTTCCCCTTTTTAGATTCCTGATTTGGCGGGGTTTATCTCCTTTCTCTTTATCACCCTTATAAAACTTCTTATTTCCAAACCAAGACTTGAATTTGAAAATCTTGCGGAAATTAGACAGTTGTTGCAACTTCTGCTTCTGTTTGATGTCCTTCTAAAATACCTTTTCCATATTAAGGGGATTATGAATATCCACCTCTGCTCCAATCTATGTCCTTAATCCTAATATTAAATTCTAAATTCAAAAGTGTTCATCTATTTGGTATTGTGGCATCTATTTGAGTAAATGGGTAAAGTTTTCCCAATATTGAGTCACAGACATACTTCCTTGGGTTAGGTTTTGGAACTTAGTCATCTTCCTATCAAAAAAGTGTTAAGGAAGCCACCTTTTCCAAAAAAATGAAGGAATTATTCCCATGTGGTTTCTCCTAGTAGTGGTTTTCATTATGTCATCTTATTATCCTACCATGTGGCTACCTCTCTAGAGATTGGTAAACAACCCAAACTACTTTGGTTTCATTGGATAGATTTCAGAGGTCAAAATAATTTTCCATTTCTATTATCGATGCTTCTCCATATTTGATGGTCCTACCATCAAATTTAGATGGAGCTACCCTCTTAAGATCCTTTCCAAGCTCCCCTTTAATTCTTTCTCAGTTATTTCCACCTTGATCCCTATTTCCTTGTGGTTATTCCTCATTCCTCAAGTTTTGATCCTCTCGCATGCCTCTGAATTCCTATTCCAAATGGTCCATTCCATTCTCTTTTTTATTTAGGAGGTCAAGGATTCATTCCAACCTCTCATTCTGGCCATCATTTCTTCCACCACTAGTTCCTTCATTTCAGGTGTTCACCATGGTTATTCATAATTGTTCTGCATCATAGCCCGCATTTTAGTGCAACTAACACAAGATTCCATGTTTAATAATTTCACACACATAGTACTAAGTATTATAACATGAAATCTATAAATATATTCATGTTCATTCAGAACAAGGATAAGTCTTCAAGTTCACAAATTTGTATACAAAGCAAGACTTCCTTTATTTAATATAGTAATGGATTACATAGATCCTTATTGACACAATTTACCCCTTATTAGATGGTTTCTTAATTTTTAGAAAGAGGAGATTGTATTAAATTATGCTTGGGTTAATAGAATATATGAATTATTATAAATTTCATCATTCTATTTTTGATTTGATAGAATTTGAGAGCTAGAAAAAGAAGACAAGAAAGACAAGAAATAACTTAGCATTGTTAAGCTTGAAAGAGTGATCTTGAGTTTGAAGGAAGTTACTCTAGAGCTTGGGTAAATTCAAGGATTATAAATCCTCCATTTTCAAATAACTTGAGGGTTTTGAGGTAGGATTCCATGTTAGCTTTGTATTTTTAGGATTTAACACTTCTTTATGTATGAAAGTGTGTTTCTTTGATACCTATGTGTGCTATGATAATATTGGAATATTTTTCTTCTTATTTATTCTATGTTATTGAAATGAAGGGTTTAAAATATGTTAAAGTAATCCAAAATATTTTTTACTTAGATTTCCAATAGTACATTGTATGTAAGTGAATGATTTTTTTTTTGCGTATGGATTTTCAAGTGTGGAAGATTTTATTTGTATGCACTTTATGTTTCAAAATACCTTTTAAGAGTCTCTCTTGGGAATTGGAATCCTTAGAATATTTATAAGTAGTTGGAATTTTTAAGAGACAAGGGGTGGATGTTCAAAGGGTCAAGAGTGGGTTATTGTGCTAGAGGAATAAGTAGTTCTATTTTAGAGGATTTTAATCCTAGAATAGGGATGTGTTATTACGATTTATTTCTTAGGAGGATATAATACTTATTCTTGAGTTCCTTAATGGATTCTTTTTAATATTTCTAATAGATATAGAGATCCTTAGTGATAATAAAATTTTAGTCTTGTCTACACATCTCTCATTCTACTTAAATCAAGAGTGATTCCATGTACGTTTTGATAAAACCCTTACCATTATATGTATTTTCATATTTCCAAGAGACCAAAGAGGTAGTTATTAACACATTTTCTTCTGTCAATATTGAATCTTGGATCTCAATAGATGCCTTGAAGATATTTCCTTTTATGTTGGGAAATAAATGTATCAATGAAATAATATCTTTTTAGAGTTGTAAGAAATATTGATTTTGTAATCCTAGTGTTGGAAGAAACTTGTAATCATCATATATTTGAGGAAATATGATTGAATATAGGAATATCTCTAAGAAAATTGATTTTATTTTATCTTTTATATTTTAATTTTAAAAAAATGTAAACTAAAGTGTATAAGATATTTAAAATAAACTAAGATTTTTTATATTATATTTTCAATTCACTATCTTGTGTAAATTAGTTGTATGAAATGTGGTTAGGTGATATTATGTTTAAATGAGACTTATATTATAATTTAATCCATTGAAAATTAAAATAAATGTTCAAATTAATATTTTGATTAAGTTCTTATGATTAGATCTTAAATTTATGTTAGATTTGTTATAAGTTTGGGGAAATTTTTGAACTTCATCATTGATGATGTTGTTTGGCAACATGAGAATGGATGGTTCATAACAACATGATATAGTGTTTTCATTGATATCAATATTGTTGCAGATCATTTTGATTAATCTTGACAAGTTTTTGAGATTTTCTTTTTCTTTTTTGTTAGACTATAGGATCGGCCGAGTATTCACCCCCCTATAATCTATAGTGCACCTGGTAAATATTTTTTATCTGACCGGTGATGCTGGTGTGACACACCCTCCGGTACCATGGGGATGATGGGGAGACTAGACCTCATGAACTCTTTCCTGCAACAAGATTTTTTAACCAATAGAACTAGGCCCACTACCCCAAGTTATTAACATGTTAAGGAAGACATTTGTGCAAGCTTATTTGGTCAGGAAAGATCAGTTTCATAGAAATTTAGCCAAGTGTCAAACCTAAAAGTTCAGTGTTACAGTGCATCAATTTTTGGGTCTACACCACTCTGTAAATGAATATTTCACTCTATGCTTCTAACATCATTTTTCTAGATGTTAGATGTATCTAATTCCAATATTTCATCATGTTTGGACAAGAGGTTTGAGAGATATGAATAACAAAGTTTGGCCTAGCATATTGCAACCATTTTCTATAAAGTGTGTTTGTGTGGGAGAATTTTCACTTCTCCATGGATGAATCTTTGACCTTGTGGTGTTGAAAATATGTTGTTAGATGTTAGTAGAGCATGAATTCCAAATAGCATCAAGTTTTGAGGTCCACGTGTTGAGATGTGGGTATACAGTTGAAAGTTTTTTGTTTAGGTCTTATAATGTGTCGACCTAACATATTTTATGTTGTGCAAAGGATTAATATATGTTGTGCTCTTATGTGGGATGATAGGTCCATTTTGGCCTATCTTAAGATTTTTTAAGTTTTGAATTATGGCGTATTGTGTGGATGATAAGTTTTCAAGCTGGCAAGTTACATTTTGGTTGTTCCATCTAATTAGGCTGACCTAATTGATGCTAGACTTGATGTAGATATATATGATAGATTATATTCAGTGTTTTGAGGTATGAAAGTGATATAATATTTGAGTGATGTGAATTTGATCAGTCTAGTAAAAAATTAATTTGTGAATGTTGAGTTGAAGATTAGAGTTGTGAGAATGAAGAGCATGGTAGATTGTTGAATTAGAATCAAATAAAGTTTGTTTATTGTGCTTCATTGGAACTGTATTCATGCATATATAAGATTGAAATTGTAACAATTCAAAAATAGGCTATGAGCCACCATCTCTCTTCTATCTCCTTCTTTGTGGATAGGGTCCACTTGGATAGTGAGTCCACCTGCAATGAGCACTTTTGTAAATATACTATAACTAGTTATAATATTGTGAGCTAACCCTCACCATAGTTTTTCCCATTTTGGGTTTTCCACGTAAAAATCTTGGTGTTCATGTGTTATGTGATGTTGTAAATGTTTCATGATTTCTTTCCTTACTATATTTGAATATGCATTAGTGATTGGATGTTTAATGTTGGGTGTTGAACAATTGGTATCAAATCTTGGTTCCCTGGAAGGAGCTTAACCGGTTTGGAAAGGTCTTCAAGATTGAACACATGGCTGATAGGAAATTTCCTATTCCCTCATAAGACATTCCAATAGTTGGATTTGTAGAAGAAGATTGAATGCTTGAAAAATATGGAGAACTCAAAGATGTTCTTGAAGATCTAGAAAGAACTGAAGGTGAAAATAGAGATCTGAAGGAAAATGTCAAAGAAGCAAATGAATGTGTCAGAAAATTGAGAGATCAAATCAAGAAGTTTAGAGAAAGGCATAAGGAAGTCAGTGAGAAATTAAAGCAAGCAAATGAATTCATCTCTAGTTTTAAAGTGAAAGTTGAAGAAAATAAAAGTTGAGGAATGTCTAAATGCAATGGTGAAAATAAAATATGATGAATGAATAAGGCTTGAACAAGAAGTGGTACACCTAAGATCATATATGGAGAAAGCAAGAAGTAATGAAGATAAATTTAATATGGGTTCCACAATGCTTGATGAGATTATTACAGGCTAGAAAGTATCCAAAGAGAGGCTTAGGATTTGAAAAAATTGAAAGCTAAAAAGCATATCAGACACCTAATATAGAAGAGAAGATTAGTGAGCCAAAATAGAATGAAGACAAAAAGAACAATGGTAAGATTTGGAATCAAATGAGTGAAGCTAGAATACCTTTTTTCAAACAACCAAATGCTCAAAGGTACTCATCTTTCAATGGTTTTTTCTACTCTTGTAATAAATTTAGACATAAGGCTATAGGACTGGTTAAAATGAGTTAGGTTAGATCCTAGTGACAACCACAACACTACTAAGCCAAAACCAAATCCAAAACAAGAGAAAACAATCAAATGTAGAGAGAAAAATGAAAACAAAGAAGAAAAACACTCCCCATTGAACTTGAATCACTTCTCTCGTTTCTCCTATTTCTTCTTTTGCAAATATACCCTCAAATTTGTAGTCTAACTTGTGCAAACATCTACAAATTGTAATCAAGAAATTTGGAGATAAGTAGTTGTTAAGGAAAAAATGGAGGAGAAAGGATTATTTTATAGACAATCATTTGAATGGACGGTCAAGATCAAGCTTCTAGAAAGATACCAAGATCGAAAAATGAGAAGACATGCAACATTGAAAAGGGGAGGTTACAAAATGGATGGTCAAGATTAGATAGAGCCCAGATCACAATCAATGATTGAGATTTGAAAATGAGATAGCGGAGGAAGAATATGGAGAAATTAAAAATTGAAAATAATCAATTCATGAGAAGGAATCTTTGAACAGGTATAAATAATTTATTCAAATTATTTATTTGAGGAAAAGACAAGTGAGCATTTAATTAAAATCATTTGTAAAATCATTTGAATTAAATAAGAGGAAATGGGAAAAGGGAATTAAATAATTAATTTGAGTTAATTATTTAATAAAAGGGAAGCTTTGGGAGATAATTAATTAATTTTGATAATTATTTAACTATAGAGGAATTTAAAAGATTAGTGAATAGTCAAATAATTAATTTTAATTATTCAAGTATAGATGAATGGCGATAAGAAAATAATTAAATAAATAATAATTTATTTAATTACTGAAGAAGGGGAATTAGCAATGTAATTAATTTATTTAACTGATCAATGATAGAATAAAGGTAAGAAGTGAATTAATTAAATAATTAAAACTTATTTAATTAATAGAGGAACATGATCGAGAATAATTAAATAATTATTTAATTATGCGAAGGAAAAAACCAAGAAAAATGATGCTCACAAACTAAGACTTTTTCAGTGTCTACATTTTGCCCCTCTTTTACATAATGCAGTTCATCATTTTGTGTCAAAGAAATTCAGTCAAAAGATGCCCCAGTGAAAGCAAGGTAAAGTATGCCCCCTCGAGAAAATTTTGACAAATTTTCAAAAAAACATCAAAAATTTGGAAAATTGTCCTGATAAGAAAATTTGATCACTAGGAATCCAACAATGAAGACATAATTGATTTTTGAGGTTGAAAAGGGGGTCAAATTCAAGGTCAAATTCATCAAAATGTGTGCCCAATAGACAAGGTAGGTGGAAACCCTAATTTGCATCCTATAAGTAGCAATTGGATTGGGAAAATAGGTCATTTGTGCATTCTTAATTTAGAAACGTTTAGAGCTCTAAGTGATTTTGTTGAGAGGATGTCACTTGTTCCAAATGCTAGACATCGAGCATACCACATCCGCACCTACCGCCAACCTGAGGGAGGGCTTACCCCGGTGAGGTCTACAAACCTACCTTTTATTTGTTTTGATTCTCACACATTTAGGTAGGGAAAAAATTTAGCAAGCAATTGCGTCACAAGATTTTGTGATGCAATTACATGCACAAGTGATGCAGATGAGAAGCAGTTCACTATAATCATCTCATCGTGACACAATTGATTTAGGGCTAGGGCAAGGACGATTGTGTCGCGACGCATCAAATGGTGTGACACAACTGACTTTTTGAGTCGCATATGCGGCTAGGAATGATGCAATAAAGATTTTGTAATGCAAGTGTTGTACAAAATGATGCCTTTGAATTATGAGTGATACAATTATAGTTGTGAGGCAGTGGAAAATGCGTGTGATGCATTTGACAAAACAACGACATAATTTCCTACTTAAAATTTTTCCCCAGATTAGGATATTTTGACTTGGTCAACCTAGATCTAATAGGATCAAATGGAGATTTTAAATTGACATGATGGATTGTGTGATGACTGTAGGTTCATCTACCCCCTATCTATACATGAGAGTTGAAACAAGATGTGTTTTAGTTGTGGGACCAACTTGATGAGAGAGAGAGATAGGTGTTGCTTCATCTTGGTTTATTTTATGTCAGTTATATGCCCATTATCAAGGCAAACAGGGGCATGTCGATAGCATTGGTGGATCAATGAAACTCTAAGATGTGCAGCTTCCATTTTTTGATGAGGGAGGCGACAATCACCCTCGAGGATGTTTACAGAATCTTAAGGATTTTGATTCACAGCAAGCGGGTACGATATTACCCTACTCAAGGATTGTGAGCGATATATGAGTATTATGAGAGAGATGATGATGCAGAGCTTAGTATTTAGGGGTATGAGATCAAATGGGAGACCCTAGAAAAGAGGTACAACATATATGACTATGTGATATGTGCATTGATAGTAGGGGTGATGAACCCTGATCATAAAGGTCATGGTTTCCCAATAGGCTAGGGAGAGGTGCTCAGGGGGATGGTCCAAGATGGGATAGTGTATGCATGGGGACTATGCATATTGGGTATGTTTTACTTTTAGTTGCATGATATTGCTTATAGGGGAGGACAAATTTTGAGTTGCGGTATTCCTTTGCTTATGATATGGGTTTGGGAGCACATAACAGTGTTCCAAACACCAATGGCACAATAGATGGGAGTGGGTGAACCATATGTGTATCTATATCGGGGTGCTCTAACATAGAACCATGTGGGAGATGTTGGTTATTGGAGACATGGATTGGATACTTTTTTTAGTTTCATCTAGAGGTCATATAGAGATTATGCGTTATGGTTTGATAAGGATGATCACCTGCCATGGTGTTGACAGCCCAGGTATCTTATCGGGTGGACAGTTCAGAGCCAACACATTATTGAGATGTATCTTCCAAAGCGGGTCAAATAGAAGTTCAGGGAGAGGTAGGGTGTTCTCGTGGGTATACTTGAGTTTGTATAGTCCTCTCAAGAGGTTCATCCATGGGGGCCATAGATTGTTGTGACTACAGTCGAGCAAGAGATTGATGGAATGAAGGCATTAGATTGGGGTTGGAGAGGAGGAGATGCAAATTCAGGGACCACACCAGAGTATGATGCTTGGTGTTTGATGTATCGGTCAATACCACTGATAGATCTAGAGCAGCCAATGCTCATGGAGAGCAAAGACAGGGGCCTAAGAGGCTAGAGAGGTGGAGGGAGACGAGATGGAGGATGAGGAGACATAGGAGGAGGGGATGATGGAGGATATGGTCAGGGAGGTTGGGGAGGATACCGACACAAGAGAAGGATGGATGGATGATGGTGGATGGTGAGGAAGTTATCACCAATATGTGAGGAGGACATGGAGGATGATCAACTTGAGGTGAGGGCATTGGCAGAGGTTGCAGTGCAAGAGGGGGAGCAACATGTTGAGATGCTTGATTTATAGGTGGCACACCCAGAGGTGGAAGTGATGGAGGTTGAGGGGCACAGAGAGAGGACACATGAGGAGCATGGAGAGGAGGTAGAGAGAGTCCTCTAATAGAGGATTATCATGGGGATGGATGAGGAGGTCGAGGAGGTGGGGCCAAATGTGATGTAGGGAGTGCAAAGCAGAGGATAGCCACCTTGTAGGCTCGGGTGTAGGACTTGGAGGTAGAACTCAAGATTGTAACAAAATAGAGGGATGGCCTTAAGTCCAAGAGGGACACCCTATAGAGTGAGAGAGACCTAGCTATCATCAGCCAACAACAAACAACTCAAAGGATGATTGATTTTACATCCACCTGCAATGGATCTGTGGTTGATGTTCTTAGAGAGTATGCTAGGGCCAGCAGAGCCATACAGTAATACAAGGATCTTTATGAGAGGGCGGTACAACTAGAGAGGAGGGAGCCCAAATTTTAATAGATTGACATTGGTTCATAGGGTAGGCCTCATAGTAGGACACACATTGGGTGATCTCATAGCAGGACAGAGGGTGAGACATCAAATGCAAGATGGGCCACTCCATATGATAGGCCATCCACCACAAAGCATAGGGTCAGAGAGTCACCGCATGGGGAGGACAGGGATGCCCCAAGGACAAGAGATCAAGACAGCTCGAGATAGAGCATCTTTGACATTATATTATATGGACAGTATATTTTTTTATTATCGAGCCTGTGAGCTCCATATTTTACAAGCACGACACATCTTGACCTTGTACCTATGACACATATTTGAGCGATATATATGATTTGATTTTTGGTAGTGGTTTATGATATGCAGTGTTATATGATTATGCTTTATGTTGATGATGATGTTATGTTATACATGATAATGCTTTTATAATGTCTATTGATGCATTCTAGATGGTTATGTGATGGTTTAGCATGTTTTATGGTTATGCATTTATGATTATGTTATGAGTGTTTATGCATTTATGGTATGTATGGATGATAAATGTGGTATGGAGGACCTAATTTGATAAATACAATGTGATATGTAAATTCATATAATATTTGATGCAATGGGATGCCTATATGATGATGCAAAATGTGATGATTGAGAATGTTTTATATAAATGCAAAATGTGATGTGTAATATGATATTCCATAATGTTATTAATGTAATGTGATGTATACAAAATATAATACAATATGATGTGAAATGCAATGTTATGCAATGTGATATGAAATGTAATGTTATGCAATGTGATAAATGGAAATGAACTATAATCATAATGCAGAATGTAATGCAATGAAATGTTAACATAATATGGATGATTTGTGGGTTTTTATATTTTCTTATACAAATATATGTAGCTTAATATGATAATGTTGTCTATGATGATAATGCTTTCTATGATGTTTTCTAACACGATCGTGTATGCAAGATATTTTTGTGTGTCATTAGACTCTGTCAAGATGTAGACATAAGAAATGTTAATGCGGAAGAGATGGAAGTTAGCATGGAGAAGGACAAGGGAGATGGTCAGTTAGACGAGGAATGACAAGGGACCAACTTTCATGCTTTTATATTTATCATCATCGGGCACCAAAATTGTTTCAAATGGAGCACAAACACCATAGGATGATATAGACCAAGGTGTGCAAGGTGACCATTTGTGAGAGACAAGCAGTCAAAAGACAACGCAAAAAGACAAGGAATACCCCGACTCATACTAAGGACCCAATTATCCCAGTCTTTTTTCAAGACAACCCAAAAACAAAAAGAAAAGAAGAGAGGTCATATTCCATCATCATTCCTCTAAATCCTTTAATAAGACATCCTCGAGGTAAATAGTAACATGACCTAGAACCAATCAAAAAGATAAGACAAACCCAAACCCCACGAAGTGTTTTCCAAGAATATTGATAAGATTGGTTGATGTGATTGATTAGGTTAACCAAGATGACCGAATTTGATTGATAAGTTGAGAAGGATTTATTGATTGCACCTAGTTTCAGGAAAGACACATCCTGACTGAGGCAAGGTTAATTGGCTGAAATGACAAGATTGATTGATTTGATAAAGGGGGATTGATTTGACTGGTTGATGTGATGATGCTTGAATTTCAAGAGAGACATATCATGTTGGACGCATTGTAAGATAAAGCACCTAACTGCAAGAAAGACACATCTTGCATAAGGTGAATGACAAGATTGACCAAGAACAAAATCCTAATCTCAGGAAGGAAGCATCCTGATAAAAGACAAATGAGACATAATTCCCCATTTCGATAATGACTTGGTAGATTTGTCGATGATAAGATGATTGATTGATTGAAGATGAAAGATTTGTTTGAAATTTTTGTCTATTGATTTGTGATTTGGTTTGACTGATGATTTCTTGTGGAAAAAAAACTAGACTCGACAAACCCTAAAGGATTGACATAGGGCCTTGAGGGCTCATTGATTAATGGCCTATTATACATGTAGAGACCTCGTAGTTCAATGTGAATTGACTTTTTGTTTTTAAAAGACTGTGTCATGATTTTATTTGGACAAACCTAAAGGACTGACCTAATTTCTTGGGGGCTCATTTAAGATGAGCCTTGCCTATGTAGAAAATGCACAAATATAACATAGTTTGACCACTCTAACATAGATTGAATCATACTCAGACTCTAATTCTAATGTTTTGGAAGTTTTGAAGTTTTCAAAAAAAAATTAGATTTTGATGATTTTATGATTTTTTTGGATTTCAATGGTTTTATGATTTATTTTTATTTCAATGTTTTAGGATTTTTTTGGATTTTGATGTTTTGAAAGGCTAGTACCATGTGTTATTTCCCATGAAGACATAAGTCGAGGAATTTCCCCCAATTAGGTACAAGACCAATTTATTATGGGTGAGGGGAATCGATAGAAAAATGCAAAGGATGAGGATGAAATCAACGGAGACTAAATGTCGGTGGTTCGCAGGCCATGAGAAGGATGTCAAAGCTTTATTATGGATGATATGGGTGAATGGATAAGTGACAAATGGAAGAACAGGTAGAGTGATAATAGACAAAGGTGCATAGACTAACTACACATGGCGCCTGTTTGCCAGGTTTTCACCATGGTACTTATCCAAAGCGCCACCAAAGTGGTTTTCACTTTTGGAGGAATTATTTCTCTTTACTATTTTTTATATTTTTTTCATTTTTTTTGTCACCAAGATGCCTCTTTGCTAGGTTTTCATTAGGGTGACTTTTTTTTATTTTTGACTTTTTGAATTTTTGAAGGGATACTCTGAGAATTAAGTGTAGTAATTGCGAAGGTGCATGTTGATAGGTTCAAACAACAATTCACCTTCAAGAGTAGAAATTTGGTAAGCACTAGATCCATATGTTGTTGTGATGATATATGGGCCCAACTAATTAGGTTCAAACTTTTCAGGATTTTCTTGATTTGCTTGATTCTTTGGATTCTCTTTCAGGACTAATTCACCAATGTCAAAACTTCTAGGTTGGACCTTCTTATTATAACCGCATTGAAGGTGATCTAATATGCTTGCAAGTGTGCCAAAGAATTATGTCTCTTTTCATCCAGTAACTCTAGCTCATGTAGATGAGATACATGATATTATTCTCGATCAATAAATCCTTGCATAGAGACTCGTAGGGAGGTTAACATGACCTCAGTAGGAAGTATTTCTTTAGACCCAAAGTTAAGAGAGTATGGATTGGGTCCTGTAAGGGTGTGAACATTGGTACGGTAGGCCCATAAAGCATGATTGAGTTGGAGGTGCCAGTCACGACCAACATCATTTGTAGTCTTCTTTAAGATTTTAAGAATGGTCTTATTAGATGCCTCAGCTTGGCCATTACCTTGGGGGTAGTATGGGGTAGAAAAGTGGTGTTGGATATGAAATTTTTTGCAAATCTCATGGATATATTGATTCTTAAAAGGGTGATGATTATCTGTAATCATGGACTATGAAATACCATAGCAGCATATAATGTAATTTAGGATGAACTTGGCTATCTACTTTCTAGTCATGTAGGTCATTGGGATGGATTTGATCCATTTAATATAGTATTCAGTAGCAACAAGGATAAACTTATGTAAATTCATAGAAGTGGGATGGATCTTTCCTACGAGGTCAAGTCCCCATTGGGAAAATGGCCATGGCGATGTGAGTGGTTGTAGTTCCTATGTTGGTGCATGTATAAGATCTCCATGAATCTAACACTAGTGAAATTTATTCACAAAGTGATAGGAATCACATTCCATTGTAGGCCAATAATATCCCATCCTCATAGCTAGGGTAGGACTAGCAGAGTGAGTGCCACATATACTATGATGTACCTCTTGTAAGGTTGTTTATGCTTCATTTGAATTGAGAAATTAAAGGAGGGTGCTATCTAGGCTGTAATGGTAAAGGGTATCTATGATGATGGCATATTTAGAGGCTTGTCTGATAAAGTTTTTTCATTTGTTGGAGGACAAGTCGTGGTGCAGTCACGGTAGGAGGGTCTTCAAAGGGAACAATTCAAACAATGCAACAAGAGTTACACAATAGAAGCAACACAAAATATGGAGGCAAATGCAGATTAAAACATTCTTATTATCAAAAATTTTGATTACATGTAGTCAACCATATCCAGGCTTACAGATTTGGCTCACAGGCTTAATACAATATGCTCAAAATACAATATTTTTATATGCTCCTTAATGAGAGCTGAATCTTACATGTCGAATCTCAAATCTACTTCATCACCCTCCTAATAATCAGTTACAATGATTTATATCACATCCAGGGGTCTAGAGTCATCCACATCAGCCAAAGATCATTACAATCTCTGATGAAGAAAATGTAACGTGTGCATGAGATAGGTCAGCCTTCAATTTGAATTTCTCCTTGGCAAGTGCATAAGATGAAGTGTGGACCTAAAATTAAGGTTGGGGAAACTCCAAAAAATGATTCTAATCACACCTCAAGGATCCATAAGTTACATGAAAGATCCACAAGAGATCAAACTAGTCATTAGGCTTGAAACTATTTCGGTGTCAATTCAAGAAATTGTCACTTAATTCGAGAGCGATAAATTGTTGGAAAAAGATCCAATTGTGTTGAAATCTTGGAATAAGGAAAATGAAAATTTCCACAATAAGAATATAGATCCACAAGTTCTAGTGAGAAAATATGATGACACGCTGAATCTGCATACTTGAACTAAACAAGAACAAAAATGAAATAAAAATATGTTTGGTTGATGCAAGATTACAAAGAAACAAGGATGCTCTTGCGTTAGACATCCAGGGTTATTTGAAAAGTGAGTCCCTCACTTTGCTAGGGCTAAAGTAAAACCAATATGGTCTACCTCAGCCTGAGAAATCCAAGAAGAATCCTCCACTAGTCTGCCTATCCACTTCATAAGATATTCTTTATACTTTCTTCCACTCATTTTCCTCCCATCTTTGATATCCAAAATCTCTTCTATCTCATCTGATTGTTGTTTAGGAAGTTGCTTCTCCAAAAAAAAATTATTTTCTTCACTAAATTTTGCTTCATGGTACTAATGTAGATTTGCAATCTTGAATACAGGTGATATACCCATGCCATCTGGTAACTTTGCTTCATATGCATTTCCTTAATCAAATTTCTTCAAAATCTTACAAGGTCCAAACTTCCTCATTTTGAGCTTATTGTATGTGCCAACTGGAAATCTTTCCTTCCTCAAATACACCATCACTTCATCTCCAACTTTGAAATCCTTATGTCCCCTCTTTTCATCTGCTCGCTCCTTATAATTCTAGTTCATATCTTCCAATTGTTGATTTACTTGAGTATGCACTTTCTTCATATATTCTGCAAATTCCTCTACTTTTGCACTCATTTTATCTTCCTTGTTGATGTCTTGCAATTCTAATATACCTCTAGGATGAACTCCATTAACAATCTCAAAAGGTGTCTTTCTGGTACTCCTATCACTGAATTATTGTAAGAAAACTCTGCTTGTGCAAGGACTAAATCCTAACTTCCAATATTTTCCCCAACAAAACATCTCAGAAAATTTCCCAAACTCCTGTTTACTACCTCTATCTATCCATCAGTTTGTGGGTGAAAAGTATAACTGAACTTTAAATCTATCTTTAACTTCTTCCAAAGTCTCCTCCAAAAGTAACCAACAAACTCTGTATCTCTATCTGAAACAATACTCCTAGGTAATCCATGCAATCTGACTACTTCCTTGAAAAACAAGTCTACTACATGTACTACATCTGTTGTCTTCTTACAAGGTATGAAATATACCATTTTAGAAAATCTATCCACCACCACAAATATAGAATCATTACCTCTTTGTGTCTTCGGAAAACCAAGTATGAAATCCATGTTGATATCCTCCCAAGGTTTATCTGAAAATATCAAAGGTTTATACAATCCAACATTTTGACTACTCCCTTTTGCAGCTTGACAAACTCTACAAATCTACACAAATTTCCTAACATCCTTATAAATATGTGGCCAAAAGTATTTCTCATTCACCAATGCTATTGTCTTATCAATTCCAAAGTGGCTTGCTAATCCTCCACTATGTTTTTCTTTCACCAAGCTATCCCTCATTGAACTTCGGGGTATACACAACATATCCTCCTGAATGAAATAATCCAACCACTGATTCCTATCCTCCAAGACTAGTTCTTTACAAGATCTCCAAGGTTTTTCAAAATTTGGGTCTTCCTCATACAATTTCTTCAATTCATCAAAGCCTAATACCTCCAATCTCATTTCTACCAATAAATTCCTTCTCCTACTCAAAGCATCAGCGACTCTATTTGAATTTCCACTCCTATGTTTCAAAACAAAGTATAACTTTGCAATAATTTCACCCATCTCATGTGTCTTTGATTCAACTTACCTTGATTATTCAAATACTGCAATGCCTGATGATCTATATACAACAAAAACTCCTTAGGTAACAAGTAATGCCTCCACTTCTTCAAGGCTTGAACTATGGCATAAAACTCTTGGTCATACACTGAATACCTTCTCCTAACATCATTCAATTTCTCATTGAAATAAGCTACCGGTCTTCCTTCTTGACTTAATACTACTCCAATTGCATTTCTGCTTGCATCATAGTCTACCTAAAATACCTTATTAAAGTCTAGTAAAGCCAACACAGGTTGCTCAATCACCTTTTGTTTCAACAACTCAAAACTTTGGTCTTCTCCACATGTCCACCTAAAATATTTCTTATCTCCTCTCATTGTTTATGTCATCAACCTGCAAATAGAACTGAAATTCCTAATGAACTTTCTGTAGAAACTAGCCAATCCATGAAATGATCTTACATATCCAATACTTTCTGGTATAGGCCATTCAACAATTGCTCTTACCTTCTCAAGATCCATCTACAGTCCATCAACAGATATCACAAATCCTAGATATACTGATTCTTCCTTCATGAAACTACACTTCTTAATGTTTATCAGCAACTGCTCTTCTCTCAACCTCTACAAAACTTTTCTTATGTGCAATGAATGTTCTTCTCTAGTCTTACTAAAAATCAAGATGTCATCCAAATAGACAATCAAAAACTTACCCAATAATGTCTTCAATACCTCATTCATCAGCCTCATGAAAGCACTCGGTGCATTTGTTAGTCCAAAAGGCATCACCAACTACTCACATAATCCTTCATTTGTCTTGAATGTTGGTCTTCCACTCATTCCCTTTTATGTTTCTGATCTGATGATATCCACTCTTCAAATCTATCTTTGTAAAGTATTTAGCTCCACTTAAACAATCCATAATGTCATCCATCTGGGGCAAAGGAAATCTATACTTCACTGTGATTTTGTTTATGGCTCTAGAGTCTATACACATCCTCCATTCTCCATCCTTCTTAGGTGCTAGCACAACGGGTATTGCACAAGGCCTTAAGTTTTCTCTTATCAAACCCTTCCTCAACAAATCTTGCACTTGTTTATTCAATTCTTCATTTTCTACCGGTATCATCTGGTGCGCTACTTTATTAGGAAAACTAGCTCCAGGAATCAGATCCATGCAATGACTAATACTCCTCATAGGTGGAAATCCATCAAGTACATTATCCAAAATGATAGCTTCATATTCTGCCTACAACTCCTTTATCTCCTCTTGTTGTTCTTCTACATGCTTCAAGTCTTCAGCCTTCTTAGGAACCAAGGCATAGCACATGTTCTCATGTCTCAGTCCATCCAGAAATATCCTTCCATCAACTAGACAAATTCTAGCACTCATGCAAACCTCAACTTTAAGGACATCCTCCAAGGGCAACAAAGTTTGCTTCATCCCATTAGCAACAATGGTATATGTGTTCTTTCCATCATGAATAGCCTGTGTATCATACTGCTAAGGCCTTCCCAACAAAACATGACATACATCCATAGGCATGATATCACACAAAACTTCATCATGATAATTTCCTATCTTCAATTTCACCAAACATTGTTCACTTACCAGTATCTTATGCTCATCTTGAATCCATGCTATCTGATAGGGATTCAGGTGTTTCAATATTTTCAGCTTCAAATTGTTCACCATTTCTTCAGAAACCAAGTTCTCAGAGTTTCCACTATGAATGAACACTCTACAATATTTACCAGCTACTTTACATCTGGTTTGGAACAAATTATTTCTCTACAACGGTTCTTGCTCCATCTCACTTTGACACAATACTCTTTTGTTCACAAACACTTATCCCTCTTCTAGTTTATTAGATGACCCACATGATCCTCCTTAGCAAAGGTTGTTCTTCTACTATTCTTTATCTTTTTTCTTGTCTCTCCCTGATTACATTCAAATGCTTTATGTCCTTCTCCACCACACTTAAAACAAGCTCCCCTAAATACTCTTTTCTCCTACCCTCTATCACCTTTTCTATAACCCTCATTCTGGTAACCACCATATCCTCCTCTTCGGTAAGAGTTTCCATCATCTCTACGGTATGGATTATCATTCTTATTGACTTCCCTATCTTTATTATGATCTGCAAAAAATACTCTTCCTCCTCCAGTAAAAATCCTTCCTCTCTAGAATCTTCTACCTCTTCCTCTTTATCTCTGGTCATGTCTTTTATTCAGCTTCTCTTCTACTTTTAGGGCATATTGATATGCCTCCTCCACACTTAACAACTTAATTAAACTGATCTCATCCTATATAGATTACCTCAAGCCATTCACATATCTGGCTACTTCCTCAGTCTCATCCTCTGAATGTTTGGATCTGATATTCAACTTGTAGAACTCTTCAATATAATCTGTCAAGTTGACTCCTGCTTCAAATTTTGCAACTTTCAGAATAAATTGATTTGATAGTCTGCAAGCATAAATTTTGTTTTTAACTTATTCACCATCTGATCCCATGATTTTATCTTCTCCTTTCCCCTTCTTTGCCTATATGTCTGCAAATGTTCCTACCAAAGGGATGCATGTCCTTTCAAATTTGTACAAGAAAAATTCACCTTCTTGTCTTTGAAAGTACCTTCAAAATTAAAATACTTCTCCATCTCCATTATCCAATCAAGCAATTCATTTGAATCCAACTTACCACTATAATCTAGTGGATTGAAATGTGCTTTAGTATTTACTCTGGTTAGGGCTCTAATGAACCTCTCTTCTCCCTGATCAAGGCCAAGATGATTTCCTCTTTCCTCTTCTTCCAGTTCTTCTACCTCTTCATCACTCACATCATCAACTGGTTGACCTCTCCTCTGGGTCATTTTGACTACTTCTAATCTAGCGGCAATTCCTCTCAACATCTCCATCATAGCTGGGTCTGCATTTCTGTGCACTCCATTTCCTCTACCATTTCTTCTTCCTGCCATCTTTACACAAGTCCTCTGTAGCTGCAGGTTAAATCCTTAGTCTACCACCCCACAAAAAATATTCAACAAGTCTTTGCAAACTCTGATGATCTCTCACGGAATGAATCTCACTCTGATACCAATTTGGTGCAGTCACGGTAGGAGGGTCCTCAAAGAGAAAAATTTGAACCATGTAGCAAGAGTTACACAACAAAAGAAACACATAATATGGAGGAAAATTTAGATTAAAACATTATTATTATCATAAAATTTTATTACATGCAGTCAGCCACATCCGGGCTTACAAATTCCGCTCACGGGCCTAATACAACATGCTCAAAATACAATATTTCTATATGATCCTTAATGCGAGTTGAATCTTACATGTTGAATCTGAAATCTACTTCATCACCCTCCCAATGATTAGTTACAATAATTTATATCACATCTAGGGGTCTAGATTCATCCGCGCCGACCAAAGATCATTACAATCTTCGATGAAGAAAATGTAACCTGTGCATGAAATAGGTTGGCCTTCAATTTGAATTTCTCCTCAGCATGTGCATAATATTAAGTGTGGACCTAAAATTAAGGTTGTTGACACTCCATGGAATGATTCAAATCACACCTCGAGGATCCGCAAGTTATGGGAAAGATCCACAAGAGATCAAACTAGCCATTAGGCTTGAAACTATTCTGGTGTCGGTTCAAGAAATTATCACTCAATCCAGGAGCGATAACTTGTCAGAAAAAGAACCAATTGTGCTGAAATCTTGAAATAAGGAAAACAAACATGTCCATAATGATAATATAGATCCACAGGGTCTAGTGAGCAAATATGATGGTATGCTAAATCTGCCAACTTGAACTAAACAAGAATAAAAATGAAATGAAAATATTTTTGGTTGATGTAGGATTGCAAAGAAACAAGGATGCTCCTGCATCAAGTTGAGAGGGATGATTTAGTTATGTAAATAAGCATAGATGTCTTTGTACCAAGGAGATTCGAAACCAACAAGTTCACACACAATTTTAGTTTTGGGGACATCAAATGCGGGGACCAACAATTGCTCTACCAAGAACTCATATTGTGATGCATTATTAGGAATTTCCAAGAGAGATACAATTGTATCCATTGCATCAGTTGCTTTATTATGGATTCTTGGTATCTGCTCAAAGGTGATGGCATCAAAGTATAGTCTAAAACTATCAACCATGCACTTGTAGGGCATCAATTTTTCATCTCTGGTATCATAATCATCATTGAATTGCTTAATCACTAACTGAGAATCACCATAAACTTGAAGATCCTTGATTTTCCATTTTATTGCTATCCTGAGTCCTGTCAACAATGCTTCATACTCTGCTATGTTATTAGTGCATCGAGAGGCTATTCGAAATGACTTGGGAATGGAATCTCCTTGAGGTGTGATGAATAAAATTTTGGCTCCTGAACCATGACTTATGTAAGACCCATCGAAGTATAGTTTCCATGTTGTTGGTGTGTCTAAGACAAAGATTGATTCATATGGGAAATCAAATATCAAAGGATGATGTTCCTTTATTGGTGCATCTACAAGTTGATCAGCTATCACTTGTCCTTTTATTGCTTTTTAGTCAACATAATCAATGACGTACTCACTTAAGATCATAACCCACTTAGCTAGTCTTGTTGTCAGAGCTGCTTTGCTGAGAAGATATTTCAGAGGAGCAACTTTAGTAATGAGTTTTGTGTTGTGATTCAACATGTAATGTCTCAATTTTTGTGTTGTAAATACAACTGCTATACATTCTCATTTGATAGGGCTATATTTTAACTCCTATCAAACTTGGGTTCAACTGATTTAGTATATTGCTCATTCTTTGCCATCATTATCATTTTGTGCTAATATTTCCCCCAGTGTTGATTTAGTTGTTGTCACATATAGTATCAAATGTCTTCATCAATTGAAGGCATAATATTTGGTGGAGTCAATAGATAATTCTTGATCTGATTGAATGCTTCTTGGCACTTCTCTATCCAATTGAAGGGAATTCCTTTGTGCAACACATGTCGAAATGGATGAATCTTGTGTGCAAGATGAGAAATGAACCTATGGATTGATTGCAGTCTTCCTTATAATATCCTTAATTGACTGATATTGGTTGGTAGTGGCATGTCCAAGATAGCTTCTATTTTGGTACGATCAAATTCTATCCCTCTGCAAGAGATAATATATCCCAAAATTTTACCTGATTTGACCTCGAAAACACATTTCTTTAGATTTAACCTGAGTTGGTATTTTTCAAGTCATGTGAAAATCTTGTCCAAGACTACTAGGTGACAATTTTGTACTAGATATTTTGAGAGAAGGTCATCAACATAATCCTCCATAAGTACATGCATATAATCATGAAAAATGGTAGTCATGGCTCTTTGATATGTAGCTCTAGCATTTTTAACTCCAAATGGCACGACATTCCAACAAAAAGTTCCCAAAGTGCATGTGAAGGATGTCTTTGGTTGATCTTTAGGAGCAATTTTTATCTAATTATAACCCGAGAATCCATCCATAAGTGATAGCATTTCATATCCAACAGTAAGGTCCACTATGATGTCAATATTTGGTGAAGGGAAATCATCTTTAAGACAAGCTTTGTTGAGATCTCTGAAATCTTTGCACACTCTAATTTGACCATTTGGCTTGGTGACAAGAACAAGGTTTGATATCCAACCTACATAATCAATAGAGCATATGAATCCAACATCCAAGCGTTTCTTTAGTTCCATCTTGACCAAGAGTGCAATTTATGGGTGCATTTTCCTTAGCTTTTGTTTGTATGACTTGGCATTTGGTAACAGTGGCAAGGGATGTAGAACCAGTTCGAGATCCAATCCAGGCATATCAACATATGACCATGCAAAATTAACTCATCTTTTTGAAAATAATAATATGAACTTAGGATTTTCCTTGGTGGTCAAAGATGTTGCCAATTGTATGATTCTAGAATTGTCTTGTGTTCCAATGTTTACTTCTTTTGTTTCTTCTATAAGAAATGGTGATCTCTCCTAATCTATAGGGAGACTGTCCAATCCTCAATACTCGGGTGCCTTAGAGAGATTTTCACCTTCAGATATGTCCTTTATTTTTACTTTTTCATGGTCACCGGGTGCCTTTTAGTTTTTACCTAAAGACCTATTATTTTTATTTTTACTTTTTTCATTTTCACTTTTGCGACTAGAGGATAGGATAGCCTCACCAAAGTAGGAAACATAATTTATCTCTATTGCAAAATCAATCTTATGATCCTCACTTGGTATTCATTCATGAATTCCCATGAACTAAAAAATTGCTTCGTTGTTCTTGAATGTGTCCAAACTTGGTGGTCCTTGTTGATCCCAATCTATGAGTTGTGGGTAGACAAGGGATAAGTCATCATCAATATTATCAAGGATCATGGTGTAGGTAGATAGGGTAAAGATGGAAGTAGAGTCATCAGGTTCCCAGAAAATAGAATCAATGGTTTCTCAGAAGTGTTTGATCCACTCTTCTCTTTTTAAAGGGACCTTTGGATGGGTATTGAGTGGGTTTTGCGGGGAACCAATTGTAAGCATTTAACTATATTTTTCTTCAAGGGAAGGCTCATCAAGTTTTCCAAAAAATTTATCAAGGTCCATGTCCGTAGTGGATAATAGGGGATCCCATTCATATTCATTGGAGTTGGTGTCAAAGTCTTAAGATTCCTCAGATTTCTCAATCTCATCTGAAGCATTAACGTCCTCACTTGAAGATAATACGGTACCTCAGATAGTCACTGTTATTGGTACAAACCCCAACCCTTGGTGTTTTAGTAGTTTAGGAGGTTGCAAGGGTTCCAACATTCCTTGTTTTTTTGTCCAAGGCCATTGTGTCCATCATATCCTTGTCATTTTATTATAAGGAACCCTTTTGGATACTATTCAACTAGAAATTTCTTAAGCTCAATATCCTCCTTGTCTTTGTAAAACCATGTGAGAATGTGGTCATCCAAATATTCTTTAGCTAACTCCCCCATTTAGTGAAGGTGGTATGGGGATTATAAATTATGACTTTAGGCTACACGGGATGTAGTTTTCCACAATACTTCAGTGATTTAGGCAACTTTCCAATGAAAAAGAGACTCTTCATGTTGTATTATTTGCATCCTTTGTCTTGAATCTAGATTTTGGGCTTGGAAGGTGTGGTGAATGGAGTGGATGATTTGACAAGGGAATATTGATCAATGTAGTGAGATGGAGTGGAGGATGAAGTGGAGGCCTCTCGATTGATGGGCACTTCACATTCAAAAATTCCTTTTAGGTTTGTGCAATATTGAAAAGGATTGGGGTCACCAGGAATAGTAATTTCAGTGTTATTATATGGGAATTTGAGGAATTGGTGGTATGTGGATGGGATAGCCTTCATGGCATGAATCAATGGGCTGCCAAGGAGAGGGTTGTAGCACAAATCCAGATCTAAGACATGAAACACTGTATTTTGTATTGTTGGACCAACTCTTATAGGAAGTGAAATTACACCTTCAGATGAACGCTCAACATCATCATAAGATTTGATAATAATTTTCTTGGTTTGGTCTATACAATTCTCAGAGTATCCCAATGGTTTCACCAATTTTAGTTAGAAAATGTTCAAACCTGCTCCACCATCTACTAGGACTCTTTTAATCTTATGTTTATTAACACATACTTTGAGGTGTAGGGCATCGTTATGATCAAACTTTTGTGTGAAAAAGTTTGAGCATTTGATACATTAGGTGTGTTTGATGAGGAAGGGCCTTGGAGGTGAATGTTATGACCTTTGGTTATCACTTTGGCATTGACAATCCCATCATTCATGGCATTCTTGTTTCAGGACCAATATTTTCTTTTGCCGTTATTTGGTTTTGGATTTTCTTTGTGTACTTTGACTTGTCCTTTTGCAACAAGACCTTTTTTGATAAGGACACTTTTCTCAAGGATCTCATAAAAAGTTGTGCAACATTGGATTTGTAGACTACTCATCATTTCTTTTTCAATTTTCTCAACAATCATGATGACCAATTATTTCTTAGGAATGTGACAAGGGAACTTGCTAACCAAACCTTTCCATCTCTGGTAAATGAGGTAAGTGATTCCCCTTCTTATTGTTTGGTTATGCTTAATGTTATAAGGGTGAAATAATTTTTAATGTTGAAGGAAAAGTGATTAATGAATTTATTAGCCAGTTCACCCCATGTTCCAATCCTTGGAGGGAAATTTGCAAACCAATCTAGGGTTGGCCCTGTAAGACTTTTTGAGAATAGTAGATCATCAAATCAGTAGGATCATATGAGACTTCCATACATAGCATGTTAAATTATTGAATGTGTTCTATTGGATCCCCTATCCTCCTATACTTAGGTAAAGGTAGTGTTGTGAAATGAGGAGGAAAGAGTGGCATGTATATATTTCTATCAAATAGAAAGGGGCACAATTCTTCCATGGAATAGATCTTTTTGTCGGTCCCCAATTATATATTTTTCATTTGTTGTTGTTGGATGGCCTGTATTTTTTGCATCATAGTATCTACAATAGATGGTGTTGAATTGATTTGGCTTGGTGTTATGGTGTTGGTGTTGAGGTCACATGTCAAATTTGGATTGGGATTGGTGTTTTGTGGTGTGGGACCGTGGTTACCATATTGATGTGTTTTTATTTGGTTTGGAGTAAAATTTTCATTTAGATTTTTCCAAAAGGTTATGCTTTTGTTTGGTATAGTGTTTTGGAATTGAGGTGTAGACCCTTGATTTGTTCCTTGAATTTGAAAATTTGGTCCTTGATTTTCATTTTGGAAGGATGGTGTAGGTACTACTTGATTAAAATTTTGAAATGATGGTGTAGGTCCTTTATTAGCATTTGAAAGTGTAGGTACTTGCAGTGTAGGAGTGGGCCCTTGATTGGTGTTTTGATTTGGGATCCTTTGTGGGACAATGTGAATCTTTCTAGATTTGTTTGGTAGGTTTTGATTTGATGAGGGTGTGTTTTGAAATTGGAATGAAGGACCTTGGTTTGTGTTTTGAAGTGTAGGTATACAATCTTGATTTATGTTTGAAGTAAGGGACCTTTATTTGTATTTTGAAGACCTTGATTTCTATTTTAAAAAAGAGGGTTTGTGAAGGTCCTACTCATGGAATTTGATGAGCTTCCAAATGTGAGGTTTTATCCTTGTGTAGCAGCATGGGTCACCTTGTTTCCAAATGTGGAGATGATAGAGATGTGTGTGGTAGTGGTTTCCATGTTTTTTGTTGTTCCAAGTGATATGGTTGACATTTTTTATGAAGAGGGCATCCCTAATGCAAATGGATTTTTTGTATCTTCTTCCAAAATGGTTGAAACATCAAATCCTTGAGGGAATTCAAAACCCTTTTTGGCTAGTGCATAGAAAAATCTATTAGGATTGACACCAACAAGTTGATCAACCATGCTTAAAATCCTTGGTTTTTGGTAAGCTCTTTCAATCTATTCAGGAGTCATCTTCTTGTTGAATTATTCTAGACTTAGATTGTCCAATGTAAAGTATCTTTGTGGTGCCTCTCTTTGTGGAGTGGATTGATTTTAATTTTTCCCAAGGGTGGTGTCATGAAAGGGGTCACTTGAGAAATCCATGTCCTTTATATTGGTTCATGGCCTTGTTTCAACCATGTGAGACTTGCAAGTTGGAAGGTAATACAAAGGTGGTAATGAGACTAAACTATGTTTTGGGGATTTTTGGTTATAAGGATGCAATGTGATTATGCAAGGATATGAAACTAATGGATGCTAAGGATACCAAGGGTTGACTAAATAATGACCAAGGATAATGATAAGTTATCTAGCTAATGATCAAAGGTAATGGTATAACTAAGGTTAAGATGAAATTGAGTTATGTTTTTTTTATTTTTGGGATAAAGATGCAAAATGAAGGTCTAATTTAAATGCAATACTAAGGATTGATAAGATGATAATTAAAGCTATGGTATCTTAATGAGATTATGGTAATGCTAAGGATATGAAGTCTAAAATTTGAGATACAGGATGGAAACCAAGCTAATGTAAGTCCAAGATAATAAACCAAAATGCCATTGACCTTTGTTATAATCAAGGTGATAATTTTGACAAGGTTGAGTCTAGGCTAGGACACAAGCTTGAGACTCAAATTTGACCAAGGTGATAATGAAAAAGGCTGATAAAATGAAGGATTAAGGTCAATGACAAAATGGATAAGCAACCAAGAACTATCCAAAAGCTTAGTAGTCTCCCTAAGTCTGAAATTTGAAAATGATTAGTGCAACCTTAGGTCCAGGATTGATTATACAAGGTAAGGATGCAACCTAAAATATGATGTAATCCTAAATGGCAATGCTGGAATGGACTGGTAAAGTCTTGCAACTCTCTAGTTTGATAGTAAGAGTCACTATGAAAATGATCTGATTGAATTTGAACAATGATTTTAAAATTTTTTGGTTATCAAGCAGTTACGGCACTATTTTATGAAAATGCATTATTTCAGGTTGTGGGTTTCTAGAGTATAGTTACGATTTAGATTACTAGTTGTGGCTCTGTTTTCTAAAAATGCGGTTCAATATGGTAGTTGTGGATTTTTTTTCTGCAAATGCAATTCAATATGGTAGTTGTGGCTCTATTTTCTACAAATGTAGTTCAATATGGCGGTTGTGGTTTTGCAGAGTAAAAATTCAATTGCGGTGATAGAATGTTGTTTTGGAAGTTTTGATGTTTTGAGTTGGCTTTTGAGTGAGTTTTGAATGATTTTGATAAAGTGAAGTTTCAAAAAAATTGAATACAGTCACAAACACTTATTTTTTATCTGGTTTTGAATGTGAAATATTTTGGTATCAAGATAAAACACACATAGAGAACAATGCACAATTCCTATGGTTGGCAAGGAGACCATTGGTTGATATCCCCACTTAGATTTCTCGAACCACTTAAACAAGGTGGACAACTAGAGACTTGGTGGCAGTGGCTCCCCTCCATGACACTCACTTCTCAGACTCACCAAGTCTCATTCCCCAAAGAGGAATTCTTGTATCTACACATGCTTAGTGAATATGTGGGGCACCTTTAGAGGCTCAACCTCCTATGATTAACAAGTGTATAAAAGGGTTTTTGGCTATTAACATAAATTGGTTCTTAGTAAGGGAATCCGTTCAAGGTGGCCATACATGTGGAAAGATTAGCTCAAGACTATGGTCAGTCAAGAGGCCTCCCAATCCCTTCCTAAGAAAGGATTTTAACGTAGCTCACGGGGCTACTAAGGGTGGCACTTATTGGTATGCACATCCACACCTGTTGCTAAATGACTTTCATCAAGAAGTGCTTTTCTTATATATCAGTTTGAAATAGCTTGGCCTTAGCTTTGTTACCACTTGGGTCATTCCCACCTTTCAAATTAGGGTGGCAGACCCTCTAAAATAAAGGTACACAATAGCGAGGAAGTACGTTTTTTTTGATCTCCCAAATCGCACGAAGCACAAGGAGAGCATACAAAAACATATTTTCCTCACTCAAATGGGGTTCATTTTAATCCCAAAATCTAAATGTGGATTTTGATTTTACAAATTCCAAACAAATTCTTTTGATCCTCAAGATAGCCAAATGGCAAGAGAGGAGAGCATATGCACTCTATGACAATTTGAAAATCACAAAACACAAAAGACACTTGTAAATTTTAACCTTTACTTATGATTTGAAGACACTTGGATTATTTTTATACCAATAAAATTTGATAAAAGTTAATTTTAATGCCCATGAGTGAGAGAATGTATTTTTTTGTTCATTATTAAAACCTTATGAATGAGATATGCAAGTTCATTTTACCCTTATGATATCGATGCAAGTTGTAGTTGTGAAAGAAGATAAAACAAAATAAAATTTGCTTAAATCTAAACTAATTAGGAGCTTGATTTTTATTTTTATTTCTAAAGAAAAAAATTGGGAGCTCCTTAGATCCAAAGCCACATGCTAAAAAGAAACTATTAGAACACAAAAAATGCTAATCTATTCAAAAATCCAAAAGAAAAATTGAAAGCAAATAGAAAATAGAAAATTTTATACCAAACAGGGAATTGTGTCATTATGGATTGTAGATGTGTCATTGTGTTGCAACACACCAAAGCAATTGTGTCACACTTTTGAATTTAGGTTCCCACCCACAGATGTGTCACTATTCTTCACAAATGTGTTGTGTTTTTGAACTCAGATTTCCGCTGAACAGTTGTGTCATTGTTCTTAACAGTTGTGTTGTTCCTTATCACTTGTGTCACTGTGCATCTCAATTGTGTCGCTTCATACGGAAAAACTTTCAAAACAAAAATAAATTCATATGGATCCTCCACAATCTTATTTTCATGTCAGGTCCATCAATGTAGGACCAGTTAAAATGAGTTAGATTAGATCCTAGTGACAACCATAAAACTACTAAGCCAAAACCATATCCAATACAAGAGAAAACAATCAACTAAAGAGAGAAAAATGAAAACAAACAAGAAAAGCACTCCCCATTGAACTTGAATCACTTATCTTGTCTCTCCTATTTCTTCTTTTACAAATATGCCCTCAAATTTGTATTCTAACTTGTGCAAACATTTGCAAATTGTAAGCAAGAAAGTTGGAGATAAGTGGTCATTAAGGAAAAAATGGAGGAGAAAGGCTTATTTTATAGACAACCATTCAAATGGATGATCAAGATTGAGATTCTAGAAAGATGCCAAGATCGACGGATGAGAAGACATGCAACACAGAAAAGGGGAGGTTACAAAACTATCAGTCAGGATTACACAGAGCCCAGAGATGATCAACGGTTGAGATTCAAAAATGAGATAGTGGAGGAAGAATATGGAGAAATTAAAAATTGCAAATAATCAATTCATGAGAAAGAATCTCTCAACAAGTGGAGGCATTCAAATTATTTATTTGAGGAAAAGACAAGTGGGTATTTAATTAAAATCATTTATAAAATCATTTTAATTAAATAAGAGGAAATAGGAAAAGGGCATTAAATAATTAATTTGAGTTAACTATTTAATAAAAGGGAAGCATTGGGAGATAATTAAATAATTTTGACAATTATTTAACTATAGAGGTATTCAAAATATTAGTGAATAGTCAAATAATTAACTTTAATTATTCAACTATAGATGAATGGTGATAAGCGAATAATTAAATAAATAATAATTTATTTAATTACTGAAGAAGGGGAATTAGCGATGCAATTAATTAATTAAATTGATCAATGATAGAATAAAGTTAAGAAGTGAATAAATTAAATAATTAAAAATTATTTAATTAATAGAGGAACGTGATCGGGAATAATTAAATAATTAAAATTATTTAATCATGCAAAGGCGAAGACCAAGAAAAATGACGCTTGCAAACTAAGACATTTTTCAGTGTCTACAAAGGCATTGGAATGTAGAAGCAAAATTAATCAGAATGCCCCATCCTTTATTGGTCAATATTTTACATGCAAAAGATTTAGACATAGATAAAGTGAATGTAGAAGTCAAATGATGAATGCATATAAAAATAGTATTATGATTCAATCCTTCAATGGTTACTATTATACATGTTAATCAATGCAGATCATTGCAGATCAAGAATGAATGGAAGGAATACTATTAAGAAGAATGTCATGTCATAATTGCAGTAGACCCAGACATATTGCTAAATTTTGCGGAAGCTAAAATACAAGGAAAGATAATTTGGTAAAGAGGAATGAACTATTCAAAAGGATTGATCCTAAAGAAACAAAGAAGGAAATGTATAAGATTTGGAGAAAGAAAGAGAGAAAATTCAAGGAAGAATATGTACCATCCTCTAGTGCAGATGTTTCCTCTGGAAACTAAGCTAAGAGTTATGGCTTAGGGGGGGCTTTAATGGATATCTTTTGTCCCTCTCCAGAGAAAAGGTGTTGAGGTTGTAGCATGAAGATATGTGATGTAGATCAACATTCTCGATCTATTGGTGAAGATTTCAAAAGAAAAATATGTCAATGCGGAAGTTTGTGGAGCTTTGATAGTTGGTTGTGCATACAAATGAAGTGTTGCCAGCTTTATGGGTTTAAGCATATAATGTAGAATCTAGGTAGATCGAAGGGCTATAAGAAAATTCACTAATGAAAAATAATTTCGCAAAATAATTTGAGAAGGAGCAGAGCTATGAGAAGAGAATTTGAAGTGCATAAGGAATTTTGAGATTCAGAGCATCGAAACCCTAGTTCGGTTAACAAAGTAAAAAGTTATTTTGTGAAATATTGTGTGCCCTAGTTTTCAAAAATATTTTTTAAAATCAATTTGAATCTATATTGCAATGGATACACCAAATTTTATAGAGATTATGAAGAGACCACAACCTAAATTTAAAAGATACCATGCGAAATCCATATAAGATTACATGTTAGGTGCATTCTCGCTGTAATGATCTAAAATATAATCCTGCAAAATAGATCTTGTTAGAACATGCATGCAATAATAAACAAATCATTCAATGGAATGCAAAGGAGAATATGAAAGAAAATGGAATGAGACGAACATTCTCACCCATTTCTCTCCTCCATGGCTACTTCCATTGTACCTTCTTGAGATTGTTGTGATGAAAATGATGCCCTCACATTTGAGAGCAAATTCTATAATGCCTAGCCTTAGCAAAAACCTTTGAAGGATTTAATGAAATAAACTATGCAAAACTAGAAAATTAATTCTACTTATGCAAGTAATTAAGTAAAATATGCCTAATGTGTGAGAATGAGAATGCCAAGATAATAAATTAAGCAATGATTGATCTATAATAATGATTCATGGATCCGAAAATGAGATCAAGATTGTCATTTTATAGAAAATGCAATCTTGAATGGACAGACAAGATGAGAGATTTGAGGAATGCCCTAGAATCAAAGGTCAAGATTCAATAAGGCAACTCAAATTAGGGTTAGGGAAAAATACCCATATGTGTGAATAAGATTTAATTAAATGAATTAAATCAAGACTGAATGTGACAGTTGAGATGAAATTAGTAAAAATCAGAAGACAAGAGGATAAGATTTTAGAAAATCAGTAATTTTAGAAATTACTTGATTTTTAGAAGAATATTTCTCTTTTGAATTAAATTAATTCAAAATAAAGATTTGTGAGATAATGAGTAATTGATTTTTGAAATCAATTACTAAAAGAAGAATTAGTTAGCTATGTGAAGTCATTTTTTAAATAAATTGTTTTATTTAAAAATATGGAAATGTCACATGCCATAATTAAATAATTAAAAATAATTATTTAATTTAGAAGAAGTAGTTAATTAATTAAATAAATAAATGAATTTATTTAATTAAGAGAGGATTTAGGAATTAGTGACATATTAAATAGATATATTAAAATATATTAATTTAATAATTAAGAGGACATTAATGATAAGGATTAATTAAATAAATAAGATTTTGTTTAATTAAGAGAAGATTTTGACAATTAGTGACATATTAAATAGATAAATAAGATTTATTTATTTAATAATCATGAGGAACGAGAGATTATGAATTAATTAAATAATTATAAATTATTTAATTAATAGTTTGAATGTGGGTTAGGAACATAATTAAAATGTCATCATTATGTTAGGACAAAAAGTGGTAAAATATTGCTTGCAGGCCTAAGTCATTTTTAGGTGTCTACACTCGCATATTTTGTTTTACCAACTAAAGATATTAGAGCTTATATTCATGGAAAAATGGAAGATTATTCTCCCAATAAGTTAAGTGATATATGAAAAAATGAATTAATTGGTGAGGAATTCACCCTAAAGATAGAATATAAAAACCTAGTTGAAAAGAAACTAGATGTATGGAAATGGTTTCCCAATTTCTTTTATGATGTCAAGTGGATCAGAATGGCTTTGAGCAAAATTCAAGATTAGTTTGTTTGGATTGATATGCCTCATAAGATAATAAAGGAAGTAATAAGAGAGGTCACTAGTCTACGCTCCATTGGACTTGTCCCTATTTTGAAATCCATCAAAAATGAAGTGGTTATGGAGAAAACTAGTGCAAAATATGATAAACAAGCACTTACTATCAATCCCATTAGAAACCTAATTGTTAGATATGTTGCTATGGTTATTGGATATAAAATTTACTATGCAAACAAAGATAATTCCATATCTACCACTGCAATCAATCTCACAGATGAGATGGCAAAGAATGGTGCTAATTACGACCTTTGTGAGTTGCTTGGGAAAAAAATAATGGAAAATATAAAGAAGATTAAAAAGAAGAAATATGTGTTTAATTATGGCACTTTGGTTATGTGCTTACTCTTTTATTTCTTGGAGGAGCTTACCATATTTGGAAAATTAAATTGGATAAGTGGAAGACCTATTGCATGTCAAATTGCAGACCATATGAGGATTCTTGGAGATGTCAAAACACAGGATGATGCCCTTACTACCTTATTTGTAGTATTTTAGAAAAGAATGCATGAGAGAGTATTCTAAGGAGTATGGTTGAAAAATATCACAATGATATGAATTTTCTAGTGTCAACTGATGAATATATGATGGAAGTAGTTGAACCAAGGAATATATGGATCCCTACACTGGGATATGAGATTAATAAGAAAGAACTAATAATTTATGTTGATATTTTGTTGAAGATCTTGAAGGATGAAAGAAAACCTAGATATAGGACTTATGAATAAAATTCCATGGAATTTCACAAGAAATAAAAGAAACCATAGATTAGGAAGAATTTTGATGCTATGGTTGATGTATATGCATAAGAATTTGGTATTTTAAAGGAAAAATTGCAGTATGCAAGACAAAGAGCTAGTGCAAATATGAGTGTTGGAGAAGATTCAGGTAGCTCAAGGAGATCAAGTAGATCAACTACCACTCCACCATTTATCCATAAGACCTCTAGGGATTTACCTTCTACTGGAGAGAAAGGGAAATCCACAACTAGTCCTTCGATAAGGGAGAAATATCATCCAATTGGGAACTCCACTAGAGCTGAGAGGAAGAAGACCATCATTGTTGCACCACCTATTGCACCTACCAAGAGAAGAGTGAAACAAAAGGCAATGAGAGAAAAGGGTATTGGTATCAATGTTGTTGAAGAAGAAGAAGATTTACCCCCACTGGTCTGTAGAAGGAGTGATGCTTCAAAGGTGAAGCAAGCACCAAAAGGAGAATATTTGATATAGTTGATACCAAAAGTAAAGAAGAGATATAGAAAGAGAAAGAGAAAGAGAAAGGAAAGAAGCATTCAAGATTCAAATAAGGGAAAATAAGGAAGCCAAGAAGGCTTCTCTAAAGAAGAAAAGACTGCAAAAACAAAGAAGGCAAAGGTAAAGGACAAAAGAAAAAGGAATCGGTAAGGCCTCATTCCCCAATAAAACTTTAGGCACTATTTTATACCATTTTGCAAAATTATCTGTTGGTAGAGACCGCAACTTTTTATAAGGATGTAGATGAGGTAGACAAGGCTACCATCATCAAATCCATAATCAAATATATTGTTGTACTAGAAGTTGATATACAAAATATCAAGAATATTCCAAATGATTTATGGAACAGTTTATTAGAAAGGAGACAAAAAGCAATAAAAGAGCATGAAAGGCTAATAGATGAAGCCTTGGAAAGTAGGGATAACTTTAAGAAACTCCGCCCTCGATGAAGGTGTAAAATCCTGGCGAATCCTTCCTTTTATAAAAAAAAAATATTAATTTTCCTAGCGAATCTATACACATTATTAAAAAATTGTAAAATCCTAGTGAATCTTGGTAAAAATAATAATAACACTGGTGAAATCTATTGAATAATCACTAAAAAGATTAATTTCAATGGCTAATCTCTCCTTTAAATTTTTTTATAGTTGATCGGCACAGTTCCCCTATATTTTTTTTGTTTTTTGTAATATTGAAGTAGGGGCCTGGGGGCGGCAACCACCGGCGGGGTCAAGGGGCAGCGCCCCTTGTGGGGGTCAAGGGGGCAAAGCTCCCTTATGGGGTTCGAGGGGGAAACACCCCCTTGCGGGGTCCGTGGACACAGATTAAGCATTTTTTAAAAATATCACTTTAAAAGTAAGATTGAATGAAAACTGAAAAAGTTACCATTGATTAGCTTTTAGATGGATGGTTGTGAGTTGATTTTGTGGCCTAATACACATGTGCCTTTTAAAATTCTTTTTGAGGCCCGAAATTTGTTTCGGGCCACACGATTAGATTTAATCATGTGGCCCAAAATAAATTTTGAGCCTCGGCAAGCCTTTGAAAAGGCACATGCGTATTAGGTCATGAAATCAACTCACACCCATTCAATTAAAAATATAATAAATGGAAATAGATAAAATCCATATTCAAGGCTAAAGTATCCCTAAAATTAAATAGTATTTTATTATTAGTGGTGATATTACCCCAAAATTGATCGGAGGAATATAATATTACTAGGGAATATAATTAATATTTTTAATTATGGTATAAACTACTGGAAAATAATTTCCAATAACGCATCATTTACATGGCGAATTAATCAAGACGAAATTAATTTTTTTTAAAATCCTGGCGATTCAGCCCCCTTTTTAGCTTGCACTCTTCGCCATTTTTGGAGGTCCCGATTTCTATTATTCGCCAATTGGCTAAGATTCGCCACTAAAGTTTTCCTTGTTAGAAAGAGTTGGTGCTCCACTTTTTGAAGAGGACAAAGCCACATTGGCTACTATATTTAGCGAGGAGTTAAGAACAAAACAAAGGGTTACTACCCTTATGGCTATAGAAAAATATGACCTTGAGAGAATTCGAAAAGAAAATAATGATAAAATAGACGAGATTGTACATAAGCTAGGTTTGCTTCTAGTGGTTGAAAAAGAGATGAATGTTGAAATCATTTCTCTAGAACAAAATGTAGAAGAAGTGTAAACAATTTATTCTCAACATGAACATGTTGTAAATCCACAATTTCCTTTTCTTTACCTTTTCCCTCCATTTTGGGAACTTTGCATTCCGGAGGGTTGTATTCAACAATTTATTTTCTCTTTTCTGCTTTTAATCCATGCCACCAGAAGAGGAACCAACTTCAATTGTTCTTACCAGAAGGGAAATATTGACTGAACCACACTTTCCAATCACATTCTTAAAGAAATTTTCAAATTTTTGATCCCAATTAGCCAAATTCTTAGGATATGAGTATATATGTTTGCATACCGATTCGTTTGATTTCCACACCACATTGTCAATCTTTGGAAAAAAATTCAAGAATTAAATTACTAAGCATATGATCAAAGTATGAACCTGAAAGGGTACCATGCTTCTTTTTCCAGTTACACATTCTCAATTAGTTGATCCTTTATCAAACCACATAGGTCAAAGTCTTGATCTTCAATTATCATCTTGTGAGAAATATAGACAGCGCCAACCAAGGTTGCTCCTTCTTAGTTTCTAAAAAAGACTTTATATGAAATTTCATGCACAATGTACTTTGTAATAGGATTCTTGATTGTAGCAATTATCAATGCCCTCTGATCTCTAATTATTTCGGTTAGGGTTTCAACTTCCTTGTTCTAGATAGATTTCTTCCTTGGTATATCTGTGATTTTGCATAATCCAGTCAAATTCTCAATTATTTCCTTCAAGATGGTGTAGGGCTTATCCAAAGTTAAAATATCATCATGCAATCTCCTCAAGATGAATTTAAAAAATTCCACATTCTCAAAGTACAGAAACTCATTCTAAATATCCAAATTTATGTGCTTGGCTTCTCTCAATTGCTTCAATTTGTTGGGTAATAAAAAATTCCTCATGGACCTAACCTTTCCACTATTGTATTCGTCCAGAATGATTGAAACTTTAATTTGTTCCATTTTATTTTCGCACTTTATGATTAACAACCGCACACCAAATTATATGAAAATTGTGAAATCAATTGAAATACCTGATAGATTTTGAGTTTTGTTGGCGAATCAACTTCTCTTCTTCAAAATTCTTCTATCGAGTGCTCTCCTTCTTCTCTTCTTCAATGAAAAGTGACAAATGACGATTCCTACGTGACTTTTACAGTTCGTACACATGCAGTAAATAAATTTTCCCTAATTTTTTCGGGTGCTCTGTTTTCTCAGACAGTGAGAGAAAAATTCTAATACGGACCGAAGAATTCTCTGAATTTTCTTGTGATAGTTCTTCAAAACCTTTGCACATCATAAATACACCTTCTTAACCATTTTTCGCATTCCAATACCATCTATGGACATGGCAGGAAAGATTTTCTTGAAAAACTCCCCCTAGGACTGTGGCCTGAAATCAATTAGCGAAAGAATTACCGGAAACAAGTTCCAATGCAGAACCATTTCCAACATCAGAATCATTCTTTCTTACACATTTCTTCTTCATATCATCTCTTATCTCATCTTTAGTCACTTTTCTTTTTCCTTTTTCATCTTCCTATATATATTTTTTTTGTATACCAGACCTCTTCTATCCACATTTTTGTTTCTACAAAATCTAGCAATGTGACCATATTTATTGCAATTGTAGAACACGGTACTTCCTTCTCTAGACCAATCTTTTCATTGATTTTTTCTTGATCTGCATTGATTAGCAATATGTCCAAATCTTCCACATGTGTAACATTCAACGTTATTTCTATTGATGGAGTAGTTTGACACATTTCTACATTCGATTGATTTATGACCAAACTTTTTGCATTTGAAATACTGAACAAAAAATGATGAATCTCTTGATTTCATATTCCTTCTACATTGAGTAGCCATATGGCCAAATTTATTACAAGAAAAAAAATATATGTTAAATTTTTGAGCATTAGGTTGTCTTATTGAATACCTTCCACCTTTGTTCATCAGGTTTCCTTGTCTGAAATTCTTTTGTCTGAGTCTAGAACTTTCTCCTTTTTCATATCCAAGGCCTCTCTTATCATTTCCACTCTTATTTCTTTGAGTCAACTCATCAAGCTTCACTAAAATGATCTTAAACTTCTCCTTGTATTCATTTGCAGTAGTAAGTTCTTTTCTGAGGACAACAATTTGTTTACCAAGTTCTTCTTCATTGTTTCTAGATTGTTGTGGTTCTATTTCTGACTGAATGAGTTCTCCATTTACTATTCTACATTCATCAAATTTCTCCTTTAATGACTGAGCAAGATTCTCCTCATTCTTCTTCATTTATTCAATCTCTTTAGCCATCTTCATCACCATATATTCCATCTCATGCTTTAAGTTAGCATTGTCTTTGGCAAGCTTTCCACATTCTTCAGTTATTTCCTTCAAGGTCTAATTCAGGTGAGCATCATCCATGTTTTCACTCTCTTTTTTTTTGTATTTGATCACATAGATCCTTTCTCTTTTCCCTAGATTTAATAATTTGATCCTTCAATGACTGATTGAATTTCTTAGCATCCCTAATATTTTCTTTCAATTCTTGGACTTCTTCTTTAGACTAATCAAGGTCATCAAGTGCCACCAAAAGCTGCTAATGAAGACAACTAGAGTCCATTGCATTCCAAGATCCACCTCAAACTTCTAAACTTCTTTTGAGGAACCAGAAGCTCTGATACCAATTGCTGGACTCAAGGGAACACTTATAGGGGGGGTGAATCAGTGTTCAACAATTCTTAACTTTAATACTCTGAAACTTAAACCATTATGTCATTACATTAAAAGAAAGATGCAAGAATTAAAATGAAACATTCATAACACCATAACACAAGGATTTTTGCATGGAAACCTTGTTAGGGGAAAAACCAAGGTGGAGGTTAATCCACAATTTGAGTACTCAAATAATTTTTTACAAAAGAGAATGCACTTTCATTCAGGCACACTACCTAGAGCTCACTACTCAAAGGGAAGGCTCACTGCCTTATAAAATTTTAGATTAAAACCATTTAAAGGATGAAATGAGTAGTAGCATCTATTCATGTCAGGTTACAGTTCTAGTGAATCTCATAGATTAGATTTTGGAACCTATTTATGATTCTGTACTTCGCTCTGCTCTGCTCTACTCTTTCCTGCTCTTCGCATCACACATAGAAAAATTCACACAATTACTCTACTGAATTTCACACTATATTTGCATTCCACACATTTTCTATCTTCTCACACTATTCTCTCTCAAAATGATAAAACTG
Source organism: Sequoiadendron giganteum (assembly GCA_007115665.2). NCBI lineage: Eukaryota > Viridiplantae > Streptophyta > Pinopsida > Cupressales > Cupressaceae > Sequoiadendron > Sequoiadendron giganteum. Next base: position 341,733,831 of record CM021109.1, on the reverse strand, counting down.
ATCTCATGTATATATCCACTATCAAGGATTTGAACATTCATATGTCGGTTTCATAAAACAATAAGTTCTTTTCAAATGTCGGCCAAATCCACCACTAATTCTTTATGTGCATCCTCCAAAGTCAGTTAAGACATAGAGAGGACCCAAACAAACATAATCGAGCACAAAGACATTTAATTAATTACTCCTTATGCATCCATGATTACTATATTCTGTAGGTCGGCCTTCTAGCACAAATAATCAACAGATTAGTGCACTGAATCTCCTAGATCGCATACTAGTGAATGTGCATTAGTATACTTCTCGGATAAGGTAATACAAACATCAAAAAACCTTCCTCAAAGATCCACAACTCAAAATAATAGTTTGGTGAGGTATTCAAATCAACATTTATGCCTTTAACCGGATGTCCTGTTCTTCATTCTATTATGTTGGTGTAAACCAAAACTATACTATAGATCAGATGCATGACTTGGGTTACCATCAATGACAACACTTACAAGCCATATGACAATAGTAGTGATGAAGCTAAGGCATTACATCAATATAGAATGAAATGGACCAAAGCCACAAAAATCATAAGAAAGGAGATGGACTCAATTGAGTCCCAAATTGATGTTGCCTCAAGTGCATATGAATCGACTCTTGACCTCACTAGAGAGACAAGGAACACAATTGAAGACATGCACGAGAAGTTCTTCCAACTGCAAGTGTAGAAAGAACATATTATTTTACAGTTTGGATAGGTAAGGGATCTAGTCAATCCCAAATTTTTACCTATTTCAAAAGCTATTATAAGGATAGACAAAGCTAAGAATATGAATCTCATATCTACTATTCAAGAAGGGGGAGAGGAACTACTGCTTGAGCTTGAAATGAAGAACAGGTTGTTTGCAAAAGCCAAGAAAGAAAGGGATCATGGTATGAGATCATGGTAGGCAAGCCTAGGAAGATCATTTGAATTTTGAAGAAGTTGTAGGCATCAACCACCTCTTGTTCACTCATTCTTTATCTTTTTATGCATTTATGTTCAGATTCTTTGTATATATGTAGACAATATAAAGAAAAAAATTTAGTACCTTTTTGGTTTTTTCTTCATTACATGACTCAAGGGGATTCAATTCATTATGTTTCAATTGTATATATGATTACATCATTTAGGGGTAGTTCTTATAAGAGAAAGAATAGTTTATACAGGTTCCCTTTTCCCTTGATGTCAAAGGAGGAGAGTATTGGAGAGTATTTTTGGAGATTTTTTGCATGTTGCCATCAATGAAAAAAGGGGAGATTGTTGAAGTTTGTTATTGATTATGTTTTTTGGCAACATGAGCATGGATGGTTCATAACAACATGATACAGTGTTGTCATTGATGTCAACATAGTTTTGGATCATTTTGGTTAATCCTAACAAGTTTTTGAGATGTTAAGGAATTCATTGGTGCAAGTTGATTTGGTCCAAAAATATTAGTTGTATAGAAAGTTTACCAAGTGTCAAACCTGCATGTTCAATGTTATAGTGCATCAATTCTGGGTTTGCACCACTCCACAAATGAATATTTCACTCTACACTTCTAACATCATTTTTCTAGATGTTAGATATATCTAATTCCAATATTTTATCATGTTTGGACAAGAGGTTTGAGAGATATGAATAGCAGAGTTTGGCCTAGCACATTACAGTCATTTTTTGTACAATGTGTTTGTGTGGGAGAATTTTCACTTCTCCATGGATGAATATTTAGCCTTGTAGTCTTGAAAATATGTTTCCAAATGTCAGTAGAGCATGAATTCTAGATTGCATTCAGTTTTGAGGTCCATGTGTTGATATATGGGTGTACAATTGATAGTTTTTTGTTTTAGGTCTTATACCATGCCGACCTAACATGTTTGATGTTGTGTGAAGGATTAATATGTGTTGCACTCTTATGTGGGGTCTCTTATGGGTCCATGTCAACCTATATTAAGATTTTTTGAGTTTTAAATTATGGCATGTTGTGTGGATGATAAGTTTTGGAGCCAAAAACTTATATTTTGGGTATTACATCTAATTAGGTTGACCTAATTGATGTTACACTTGATGCGGATATATGATAGATTATATTTGGTGTTTTGAGGTATGGAAGTGATATAAGATGTGAGTGATGTGAATTTGATCAGAGCAATGCAAAATTAAGTTGTGAATGTTGGGTTGAAGATCAAATATGATTGAATGAAGAGCATGGAAGAGTATTGAATTAGAATCAGATAAAGTTTATTTACCATGCTTCATTGGAACTGTATTCATGCATATATAAGATGCAAATTGTAACAGTTCAAAAATTGTTTGTGAGCCACCATCTCTCTTCTATCTTCTTCTCTATGGGCAGTGAGTCCACCTATAATGAGAAATTTTGTAAATATACTATAACCGATTATAATATATTGTGAGCTTAATCCTCACCATTTTTTTCCCATTTTGGTTTTTCCACATAAAAATCTTGGTGTTTATGTGTTATGTGATGTCGTGAGTGTTTCATGGCTTCTTTCTTTACTACAGTTGAATATGCATTAGTGATTGGATGTTTAATGTTTGAATGGTTTAAGAGAATACTGATTCACCCCCCTCTCAATATTCTAGGTGTTCAAAAGATTGGCCATTTTCATGTATATATTCACTTTCAATAGCACTTAAGCACTACATTTTTGTCACCAAAGTATGTTTTCAATTTTATACCCTGAATAAACATGTCCTAAAAGTTGTTGGAAAAATAGATTAAAACTATGTGTTTTCTATGAGTATTATAATTATCTCTAGAAAAGGTGTGATGAATATTTTCATGAGGATTAAGGTAGCATCCTTACTATTGTGGTGTTGTCTTGACCCTTTAATACACAATTTATATATTTTTTGAAATGTTAATATTTATGAATGATGTCTTTCTTTTACTTGCCAATGCTATTATGTTATGATAGTCTACAAATTTTTTATTTATAAGAACACATTTAATTTGGCCATTCTATGTGAAAAAATGATTGATAATGATTTTCCTGTGAAGGATACATTTTTTATGAATGTTTAAGTGGCTTTGGGTGTGTAGTTATCAATTTTATTCTTGCATATGTGATTGGAAGAGAATTAATTTATCTCTCTCTCTCTTTACCAACTAATTTTTTTTATAAGAAATATATTACTATGTTGTCACCAACACTCTATCTCTTTGGATATGTTGTATTATCATTTGAAAAGGAAGGAATCTGGTATATATATTTGGTAATAAGACAATAAAAATTATTGTGAATAATAATATATCTCAAATCATATCTTATTAAGAATCAAGGATTAAATCATCTCTATGTGTGGCAACCATATTGTGTCTCTTCTCTTTTTTTGTTTTCTTAATGTAATGACCAAATTTTAATAAGTACATTAGTAGGGTAAAATAGACCAAATATTTTTTTGTATTCACAAATATAACATAAGCAATATTGCAATATGCATACACACAAATGTTGTCCTCTTCACAAAAAACTTGCACATGAACCAAAATATGTGGTAAGAGATGCAAAAGTGAATGTGAAAGATACAATATAATCTCAACAAGAAGTGGAAAGTATTTTAGTGTGGAAAACTCCTCATAAAAATTTCACACAATTAGAGTTATTTCCAACTTAATCTACCTAATAAAAGCACACAACACAATATAGTACAAGATCACATAAAAATAGAATACTATCACAATAAAGGAGATAAAAAATAGTTTATTCTTTAGATTCATTATACAATGTGAAGAGATGAGTTGGTTTTATAAAGAAGAAATACATAATAAATTTCTAGCTTAACATATTCACTAGAATCCATACGACACTCATTATTCATTAGGTTCAATCATTACATTTAATAAATCATTAATTCAAAATCACCAGAGAGAGATATGATCATTAAACATAAAACCTACTATAGTGTTGAAAATTGCACCCTTGGTCAATTTCATACTTACACATGCGCCCAATGCATTTATGACAAAATCCATAATTGAGATTTCATAATTTAGACCACATGGATGGAAATGATGAATTAATTGTAGTGTGTGGTTTTAATTTCAAAGGAAAATGGTTAGATGAAAGCACAATGCAAATACATCTTTACAACACACAAACATCCTGCTAGAATTCAAGATTCAAATAGGAATATTTTGTATAGTTCATTTGTGATGCATGTCCCAACACCCAAATATGACTATAATAGTTATTCTCTCTTTTTCCAAGAATAAAAATTTCCTCTCTATCTTGTTTTTAGGGGTTCTTTGAATATTTTACTTGGAGCTCTCTATCACTCTTTCTATAACAAAACTCTATCAAAATTCTCTCATGTCCTGGATACTTGCAACAGTAAGGACTCTACTTGGACATGATCTTGTCATGTATTGTCTCAAGAGAGGGGCGATAGTTGGTGGTAATACTCTTTTTCTTTACATTTTATCAATCTCTTCTATTCTTATACTCAAATGATCTTATCTAGCATCTTTTTATCATGATCGGGGTTCTCTTCCATAGCGGGCTTTATTTCTATCACACATCTATTTTATTTTTATGCATTCCAATCTTATCTGGCTATCTGTGGAGGTGGAAACACCAAAGTGAGGGTTTGACTAAGGAAAACCCTTGTACAACCCCCAACATTTTTTTATCATCTCCATGTGTGCATGCATTGGATGGGTTAAATGAACAAAGGACCACATTATGACAATTTTGGGGCTTCATTCATACAAACAATAATGCAGGTGCGTAAACTTCCTCGCGGTGCACTATGTCTAAGGTTGAGGCTTCGCCTAACTAGTATCATATTTTTTATATTATTTACTTTCTATTTTTATAGACTAAATATTTTTATCATTCTACATATGCAATTTATTTAGGTTTTTTAGTTGTATTCATTGTTAAATATGGCTTAGATTTCAATTGTAAAATGTCTTTATTTCTAGTTCACTTGAATCAAGTCAATTGAGGTAGTTGAGAGAGAATTTTCTCCTTGATATCCCTTTATCTTGAGGGTAGTGAACTCCCTCCTCTACATTTTGGTGAACCCAACATGAACGCCTCGTGCTAGATCTTTATGTTCAACATTTCAATGCATTTGATAATTTCTTCTTAGAGTAGGATTTTGATATGTTAGAGGATGTCCTAGATGATTTCCTAGAGGCATATCCTCCTATTTGAAAACCAATTATACAAACTCCATCCTTAGAATCTCCTTCCTTGCATGATGAAAAGTCCTTAAATGTGATTGTAGTCTCTGCTACCCTTGAAAGGCCTAAGATACCAATAATTTATGTGACTCCATATAGTCCATCCCTAAGAGAGCCCATTATATTGGTGGTGTTCCATTTAATATTGATTCTTTAGATCTTTATATTTACACAACTTAAAGCTTCTTCTTATAATGCAATAGCCCATACTTATAATAATCCAAGGAATGAAAAAAATGTTTGTCAACCTATTTATTTACCACTTTCTTAACCAAACCTCCCTCAAGAACCTAAACCTCCAATCAAGCAAAAAATTGAGTATCATATTATTGAGCAACTTTGTGTTACTCCTACTAAGATCTCACTTTGGGATTTTCTTTAGACTACCCCAATTTATCAAGGTATGGTTCAAGAATCTCTTCAATATATTATTTTACCCTCTTCTACTAGGTCGATGGATGTGAATGTGTTGATAGACCATATTCGACTAGATTCACCAAATATTAATTTTTATTCGCATGAACTCCCGCCTCCAAAAGTATGAAATCAAGAAGATCTATTGATGATAATTATTTATGTTAATAATGTCAGTATTAGGAAAACTCTCATTGATATTAGTTCAACACTCAATGTTTGTACTCTCGATCTATTGCCTAAGGTTAAATTTGATTCAAGTTCTCTTGTTGCATTTTCTTTATTTATTCATGTTTTTAATAAAGCTAGTCAAAAAGCTTTGGGAATTGTTATCTTGCCCTTAAATATAGGATCAATCACCATTCCTACCCTGGTGTATGTTATGTCAAGACATTTACCATATAATATCCTCTTGGGTATACCTTAGATTCATGCTTTAGAAGCGGTCACCTCTACACTTCATGGTGCTTTTAATTTAGTTGTTAATAATTAGGTAGTTACAATCAAGCCTGAACCTAATGTTATACATTTATTCCAAATGGCAGTAGTTGGTCATGATTCAGCTACACCTACCTTTTAGAATTGTATTCCTTTGTTATCTTCCAATGTGTCAAAATATACTCCCATGGTGTCTCTTCAAAAAGATACCCCTGAGAAGAATTTCCCTAGAGAATATCATCCTAAAGAAGAAATCCCTAAGTCTACTCTTTCAACTTCTCCTAAATCAAATGGATGTTTGGGTGGCAATTGAGGATCTTTGGACTTCACCAAATCTTACATAGAGGAGTATAAAGTAGATCCAATACACTTAGATAATCCAAAAATCTCATTCACCTATACTAAGAAGGATGATTATGATTTTGTAAGGCAAGGTGATACCTATAATATTGATTATGCTTTTTATACTAGTCTTCCTTCTCAAGAGTTGCAATCATAACATGGAATAGGATTTAATATTCTTTCTAAATTCATTTATGGAGTTAAAGGTTGTGGACATGATGAGAAAGGTATTAAATTCCCTTTAGAGGCTAACCCATGTGACTCTAAGACTGGACTTGGATACTACCCCACAACATCTAAGGCAGAGTCATTGTTGAGAGTAAACATGGTTTTTGTCGAGCTTCTTCCTCTTAGGATTGTTCATCCGCAACATATTGAAATAAAAGTGAACTCTAATGAAGCTCCTCTAGATATTTTCTCTTTAGAAGAATCTCTAAAAGAATTCTTGGGTGCATATTCCAACCTTACTTCTTATCACCATAAGATTTGATTCTCATATCGCTTGAATTTTCAATCATATTTAGCGAATTTGTTATGAGTGTTGATGAGAAAGCTTATTTATACTGTGATGGTGAAAAAATTTATGTCACATCTTGAAGATTGTATTACTCTCCTTAAAGGAGATACTTCTAATGTCCTCATGGATCCAAAGTCTTCAGAAAAGGTAATTAAGATTAGGAAAAACTTTTCTTCAAAAGAATCTAAATCACATTTTTATCTCCTACATCATTATCTCAATATCTTTGCTTTCTCATATGAGAAAATTCTCGATATTGATGCATCCATTGTGGTTCACAATATCATTCTATGTCCCAATGCCAAGCCCATTAAGCAAAAGATTCATAAAATGAATCGCAAGTTTGCCTTATTGGTTAAGATTAAGATAGAAAAGATTTTAAAAGATATTTTTATTCGTCCCATTGGATTTTGAATATTGTATTCATTAGTAAACATGATGGATGTATTCATATCTGCATTGAATTTCATGATCTTAATAAGGATTCTCTTAAAGTTTATTTCTCGTTACCAAATATCAATATGATTGTAAATTCAACTATAGGCCATTCCTTACTTTCCTTTATGGATGGCTTCTTGAGATACAATCAAATCCTTATTAATCAAAAATATTAGTACAAAACAACCTTTACAGCTCCTTAGGGTACCTTCTACTATGTATTCATGTTGTTTGGGTTGAAAAATGTTGGAGCAACCTATCAACATGCATTGACTAATATTTCATGATTTATTTCATAAGATCTTAGAAGATTACATTGATGACATCTTGGCTAAGTTTGTAACTCATCAAGATCACGTTAAAAATATGTCTTATTTTTTAAAGGCTTCAACTTTCTAAGATGAGATTAAATCCTCTCCACTGTGTGTTCAACATAGGTGTTGGTAAACTACTAGGATTTATCATCTCTCATTGTGGAATCAAATTTGATACAAATAAGATTGATGCAACTGTTAACATGCCTCTACCTAAGAAAATATCTCAACTTTGTAGTCTACAATGAAAGACTCATGAAATTCATAGATTCATATCTCAATTGGTTGATCGTACCCTTCTATTCACGCATTTGTTGAAGAAAGATGTGTACTTTTGGTGGAATGATAAGTGTTAAGAGGATTTTTGAGTCCACCAAAAACTATGTGGCTAATCCTCCCCTCTTAATGTTGGCTATGCAAGATAGACCCTTTCTACTATATATTTTAGCATCACCTCATGCTTTAGCAACTTTACTAGCTCCACATGACAATGATGGTAAGGAAAGAGTAGTCTATTATAATAGTCATGTTCTAATTGATTATGAAACTCGATACTATGCAATAGAAAAGTAATGTCTTCCTCTCATATGTACAATGTAGAAGCTAAGATACTATCTTCTCCACACACAGACTCGTGTTATAGTTAAAAGCGACCTTAAGCATTTTTTTTCTATAACTGATCTCTCTAGAAGGCTAGAAAAATAGGTGATGTCTAAGTTCGATCTTAATTTTATTACTCAAAAAGAAATTAAATATCAAGTTATCATTAATCATTTAGCAAAAGCTTCCCCACCCAATGCCTTCCCTAATCTAGACTTATTTCTAGATGGAAATTTGTTTAAATCACAATCATATATGGGAAATGTACTTTGATGGATCGAGATGTCCAACAAGCTCTGGAGCGGATGTATTTCTCATTTCACTTGAAGGAAATGTGATTCCTCTTTTCTTTCGATTAGAATTTCACCGTACAAACAATATCGCTAAGTATGGAGCCCTCATTATTAGCTTGTGTGTTGTGATAGCTTCTGAAATTAAACACATTCATATTCATGGTGATTGAATTAATTTTCAATCAGATCATTGGAATGTATCGAACTAAGCAATGTAAGCTATCTTAGTATCAATATTTTTCTCTATTTTTTCTTAATCGTTTCACTTTCTATACCAATTGATAGTGTTCCCAAGAGAGAAAATTGTCATGTAGATGCAATGGCAAGTGTTGCTTCCCTTGTACACCCTAACAATAGATAAAATGAGTACCACTTCATGGTCCAAATTCTATGTTCTCTATTATCTAAGATAAAATTTAACTTGATAGTCTTATGTGTGCACATGTAGACTCAGGGGAATGGTATTCTCATATCTATAACTATCTAAAAACTAGAAACTTTCCTAACAATGCAAGCAACAATACTCATGTCTAGATATGAAATATTTTAGCTCATTATATCATTATATCTAATTTTCTTTACCACATATCCTAAACTGGTCTTCTTATGTCTCACTAAGGCCAACCTGTTCTTTCAAGAATATCATTATGGTTTTTGGGGTGGATATTTTTGTGGTAAATCCTTAGTGCATAAACTGATACACATGGGATACTATTAGAAAATAATGGACCAAGACTCATTTTCCTTTATCAAGAAATGTCCTCAATGTCAAACACATAGCAATCTTATTCAAGCTCCTACACAAGAATTTCCTACTCAAGTGTCTACTTGGCCTTTTCAAAAATGGGGTTTGGATATTATTGAAAATACATCTCTCCCTTCTTCTAAAGGGTATACCTTCATCATAAAAACAAATTATTAATTATGAAGTGGGTTGAAGCTACTCCACTTCGATCTACTAACACTGAAGTAATCTACAAATTTATTCTAAGAAATATAATTTCTTGCTTTTGGATTGCCTTTTACCCTTGCTTTTGATAATAGCACACCATTTAAGAATAAGGAGGTTTAACAATTCTTGGATAAATTTCATATTCAACATCGATGCTCTACACCTTATTATCCTCAATCCAATGGCCAAGCTAAAGCATCAAACAAAAAAATTGAGAAAAAAATTATCAAGACAATCAACAAGCATGGTAAATATTGGTGTACTCAATTGACTTATGCATTGTGGGCCTATCACATCAATGCTCATATGGCTACTAGTACTACTTCTTACAGCCTTGTGTATGGTGTTGATGTTATTGTGCCTTTAGAGCTAGAAATTTTATCTTTATGAGTTTCCCTTAGAGGGTTGATTGATGATGACAATTACTGTTTTGCACATTTAAACCAACTTCAATTGCTCAATGAGTTCCTATTGAAGGCCCTTCAACACCTATAGGATTATTTAAAATATTTATCAAAGCATTTCAATCAAAATATTCCTTCAACATTAGTGATCTTGTTCTTTATGAGACCCAGAGAAACGTAAATGTGCCACCTAACCAAAAGGGAAAATTTATTCCTAATTGGTTAGGTCCATATATAATCACCTATGTTTATGGTTCTTGTGCCTATGGTGCTTCTTCCATGAATGGTGTACCTCTGAAATAACCAATCAATGCTATTCACTTTCGTTGATACTATGCATAGAATTCTTATATGTGTCACATGCATGACACTTTACTCTTTTCAAAATTGAAGTATGTTGTGTCATGGTATTCCTTCATCAACACATCCTTTCGTGGCATTGCTTCATCAACACTTTCTTTGTTCATTGTGTTATGATGCATACACGTATGGTTAATTTATTTAAATAGGAATTAAGAGTATGTGTATCTTGAAATATATGCATTATCAATTTACAAATTTTAATTTATCTTATTAGATTAATCATTTCTTTATATGCAATTTCTTTATTAATTGCATGGTTCATTTATTAAATAGTATATTTCATTTATCAATTTTATACTTTATTTCTATGAACATCTATATCATCATGCCACGTTAGATCATCATAGTATTTAATTAAGCATATGTTTTTCATGTGTTTAATTAAATTATGATAGAATCTAATCTAACCATAAATTGACATGCATCCACAACATATATGAAATCAAAACCATATATCAAAATCTAATTCATTGTCGAATCAAAATCTCATATATATATGTGTGTGTGTGTGTGTATAAATGTCTCAATGTACATGTGTCCTCATCACTACAACAAAATGTGATGTTTATATATGTATATGACTATATACATCCAAAAAATGATATGCATCATGAGAATCTCCATCAAAAAAATTATACAATACATATATCTCTCAGCTCTATCCACCTAGCATGTAGGTCCAAGAGCCCTCTAGTGCTGGTGGATCTAGATCCGACCATGGTGGCTAGAGGAATGATACATGGGATTGAGACCAGGAGACTGATCTTGAGACTAATGTACATAGCCCCCATAGCTCCCCTATCAATCTTGTGATTTTTTCTATCTGGGTAGCAATATTCTCCCACAGACTATCCTCCCTTTGCCTAGTTATCAACACATCATCCATGAGATACCACACTCGAGGATGATCAAAATCCATAGGGGTATTAGTCCATGCAGCCTCAACATCTCTCTTAAGCTCCCTGACCTTGCTCTAAAGGGAATCACATGCCTACTCAACACTCTTCACCCTCATCATAGTGAGGTCTCACTCAATAAGGATGGTGTGAAGATCCATCAACCTTGTCTCTTTGACCCATCATTATGCTAAGCTCAAACTCTCTCTGCACAATATCCACTCGAGTCTCCTTGTATGTTCTCCTGAGCTATGCTACAAGCTCGAATAGTTTTATGTGCCTCTTGGTTGTCTTTTTTGTTTGATAAGCATCCAAGACAAGACCACGAGTCTAGACTATTGGTACTATCTCTACCACTACTTGATTGAAGAGAAGTTGAGCCACTCTCATGTGAAAATTTTAAACACAAAGAAGGGGATATGTATCAATGCTAAATCATGATAATCATCATATAACCATAAAATTGAAATTATATCTAAATCACAAATCAACTCATACCTAGGTCCCCAGCTAGCCAGCCAAGATCCACTAGTGTGGCCCCGCTCCTCGAGGCCCATTGTGTCCCTATCACCATAGGTGGAGGTACCCCATCTACGTAGTCTATGGTGGCATACTATTGGGATGAGAACCCACTAGTGGAAGCACTAAGATTAGAAGGCCTGATGTTGGGGAGGATATCCTCCTCTACCTCCTCAATGGTAGCTAGGATGGGGAAGGTCCCTAGGTCTAACAGAGCTTCTAAATGACTTGATATAAGTGGGGTTGATGCAAGGAAAAAATTGCACATGTATGAACTATCTCAAAGTCCATCTCTAGTGCTAAGGCACTATAATGTAATCATGGTGACCGACTAAGAATCAATTGTGTTGCATGTGTGGTAGGTGTTTGTTGTACCCAAAATTTAAAAAAAATCTACATTTAGGAATTTTGAAAAGAGTGGTTAAAGTCTTGTAAAAATTGTCAAAAAGGTCAAAAAATGAAAATTTGCATGTCACCCATGTTGGTCAAAAAAATCAAAATTTTCAAAATCTGGTGATCCAGGTCTGCTCAGAGTGAAGTTATCTACATAATAGAAATTTCCCAAAAATAGACTTTATCTGGGTTTTTCTAGGATTCTTTTCAAATGGATATTGGCAAAATTTTCTAAAAATAGAATTTCTACTTCTAGGGCTCAAACCGATTTTGATTGGTTGAAAAAAATTATTAATCCGGTTGGTCTGGTTAGGATCGTCACAAGATTAGTTTTTTCTCTGGTGGGTCTATTATGCTTTTTCAAAAGCTAAATCACGAGCTCCAAGGACAGTAATGAAGGTTGATCAACTACCAGGTGTCATATTCAAGGTCTCAAACATTGCATAGATTCTTCAATGGAAAAAGATACTCAAGGAACACGAAGAACAAAGGAAAAGTTGAAAAATTATAAATAAAAACTATCTCTAGCAAGTAAAGGCACCCTAGATAGCCAGGGGCATCCATCATTTCAAAGGCTCAGATGTTGGAATTAGGGTTTGTGCATTCAAGAGCTTTTTTCTCCAAATTCTTCCAAATTCCTAATGAATCTAGCAATAGGCCCATTGGATCAATTAGTTAGTTAGAATCTCGAATAAAAAAGAGAGGATTTGTTACAGAAGCAAAATGCAAATCATGAAAATTATAGAAAATATTCCAAGTCTGGTGAGTAAAGGCACCCCGGGGTAGCTAACCAAGGGCGCCTAGGGTTTTGAAAGGTCAAATTCAACCTCTATGGTTTGCAAACTCAGTCAGCCTCTTCAGAATTCTTCAGGCTTTCCAATGGATATATCAGCCAAATCATCAGACTCATCAGTTTCCAGCAAATTCAGATCAAATGGAGAATAGATCATGTGGAATTAAAAAGGTCAAATTGGAAAGTTGAAATTCACCAATAAATGATAGTCTGGCAAGGATGGGCACCCCAAGTAGCCAGGGGCACCCAATATTTTGAACATCTAAAAGTTGAAATGAGGGTTCATAACCTCTAGAACATTTCCTTCATATTTCATCAAGCTCTTTGATAGATTCATTAGTGAGCTCAAGAGATTTTTCAGCCATCAGATATTGCAAATCAAACGAAGTAAAAAGTCAAAAAAATGGTTAAGTTTGGGATGCATGGGTGCCTTAGCTAGCTAGGGGTGCCCAATTTTTTGAGGGCTCAAAATCATTTTTTAGCAGTTGTAGCCTCCAAAACATTCTTTCTAGAATCAATCAAGCTTTGCAATGAATCAGTCAGTCAATTCATACGATTCATCGAATGCCCAAAATTGAAGATCAAAGGGATGCATTTTATCTAGCTAAAGTTGAAAATTTCAGAGAAAAATGGTTGTCTACCTAGTAAAGGCACCACAGCTAGCCAAGGGCACCCAAGAATCCATGCCTTGGTGAAAATTCCATTTTTTATTATTCAACATTTGAAGAACTATCCACATTCGACATACCTGGCTCAGGATTGGCTTCACAGTTTTAAAGTTGGAGAATAAAGCATTTTTTATCCATAAAACCTATTTAAAGAGGCTCTTGCATCCATTATTCACATCTTTTGTAGGTTGGCATCCCAAGGAGGAAACATCTATTTTTTTTCAAATCAAGATTTGAAGGTCAAAACGTGGTGCTTTTTCAGAGTTCTTCGTATTTTCAAGATCAAATTGCACAAAGGCTCACTTTTTCATGCTTAAAATTTATAGGGCATCACTTTTCAAGTAAAGCGGGTTATCTTTTCTAATTTCCATCAATCTAGGTCTACTCACTTTTTGATTCTCTACAACTTTGGAAAATTTTATATTTTTAGGAATCTGCTTTTTCTATGCTTTTTTGGGAAATCCTCAACTTTTTCAAAATCCGATCATCTAGGTCTCTCCAGAACGTGATTCTCTACAAAACCCAGGTCTCAGTTTTTTTCAGGAAACTACTTTTACAAGAGAAATCAACATTCTATTTTCAACAATTTGTGTAGAAATTTTTCAAATATAACCAAATTTACAATCAAAATTCAAGTTTTTCAGCATGCAATGTTGTATCACAATTATCTAAAAATATTTGAAACTAATTTGCATCATGTGAATCCACTGTTTGATTTGCATGCTTTGGAAGATGCAGGAAATGTTGTAGTCAGACATCTTGGTCATTTTGAGTTGCTTGCAATAGCTTCAATCCATGTCTCATTATAGAGCCTTGAATTTGCAATTACTTGTGTCAAGCATTACAATCCTACAACATGAGAAATTAAAATAGTAGATTGGCAAAAAATTTGTAGCCTCAAGCTAGACGATGTTGAGAAATGTTTTTCAATACCACCTTGGCCAAAAAATTTGGTCATCTCCATTGAAGAGTGTCAAAAGGTGTGGCATATGCACAAGGATAAATACTGGAAGAGAATTACAGAAACATGGTTCAAGGAGAAAAACAACACTTTGTTGAAGAACGTCAGGCATGGAGAATTCAAGGAGGAATTTTCCATCATGATTACTCTACTCAACCGAGTCACAGGTCAAGCAAAGGCCACTAAATTCCAACCTTGGAGTTTTACTTCATCTCTCAATTCATTGGTAAAATAGAGCTCTATGACTAGCCAACTTTGATCAATGATAGTCTCCACCATTAGATGACAAAATATTTCAAAATCCATGAGTTTCACATGATTTCCTACCTTGTATATCTAATGGTCTTTTAGGAAAAATTCAGAGGTTTGAATATCATAGGAACTCTTGGTATTCAGCATATATATCATCATTACCTATAGATGGAGTTTTCAAAGTCAACACATCATGAAATGTAAGTGAATGATGCATTCTTCATGCATAAAATGAGAGACTTAGACAATGAGTTGCATGTATGGATTTCATCACATGCTAGATCAGCAATGGTGGAGTGGGTTGATTGGTTTATCTAGTTTCCCACATTCTCCTATATCAAAGTGTATGACTTCTCAAGTAGTCCAATCATGCTGCCAGGGTATCCCATAAATTAGGTGGTGTTCATAGAGTTTCTCAAACAAGTGTATGAAGTGCACACATACTTTCAGAATTGAAAGAAAGTTGCTTTTAGTTTTTTGTTTGAGATGGGTATTTACAAATGTAGATTGTCAGGTGATGCCAAGGTGATGGATGATGAATTGTCAAAATTCAGCCTCAAGTTTTTCAATAAGAGGCAATCATACAATCCTCATCGTGCCTTTGCATCTCGTCTTGGTCATAATCATGCTCATGTACATGAAATTGGACATTTATGGGCTAATTGTGAGGATGAGTTTGAAGTACGCAAGCGCAGTTACTACAAATTTACCCTCCAACAGATGGTTGATTTCCTGTCAAAGAATGTAAAAGAATTTTTTGATAGTGATGGAGAAGTACTTCTTCCTATGTATGCTAGAGATCACATTGAGTAGAGGTCGCTTTCAAAATTCAATTGGTCCATTAAAGAAAGCACCTCAATTAAAGAAAAGATGAGTCGGGTTGTCAAAAATAGCAAGATTTTCCTAAGTAGTAAGAGGACACAAAAGGTAACTATTCCCGTAAAGCTGCCACTAGTGCAATCATCCCATCCTTCTTCTTCTAAACCAAAACTGAGAGTAAAGGAAATGAGAAATCCTCTAGAGGGTATGAAGCATAGAAAATTGGAAAAAATTTCAAATAGAAGGGTGGAGTTCTCCAATGTGATTCGGCAAGAACAACTGATAGTTATATCAAAATTTCCAATAGAACCAATGCCACAAGCAGAATTTGTGCCTTTGTCTCCCAATTCTCCATCATCGCTGAGGTCTTCTCCAATCCATACTGATTCAGAGGTTGAAGAGGTTGATGAAGCTGACATCGAGCCTCCGAGAGAATTAGTAAATAAACTTTGTCTTGGCTTGAGAACATCCTATGAAGGAAAATGAGGAAGCTCTCGTATCAATTAAACTTTGCAGAGCTTGACAATGTCTATCAAGATACATCAGTTAAGAAACCTAAGAATCAAGTTCACATAGAGAAGAATCCAAATGGTGAAATTATCATTGAGACTGCTACACCTCTGAAAGATAAGAATATTGATGAGGTTGAGGTTGATGACTTTATAGTTTTCAAGGCCAATCTCAGTAAAATAACTCGACACATCGATGTGAATATCTTTGAGGTTGTAGCAAGAAATCTAAAGGAAAGAGCGCTTAAGGATCGAGAGGATAAGGCAGACCTCAAGGCTGAAAATCGGCAATTCAGAAAACATGTTTCTAATCTACTTCACGGCACTTCACAAGCCACTCTTTTACTTCAAAAAATTCCAGAGTCACCAGCTAATCAACATCAGTTAAGTCAGTTGGTCATATATGGGAAGCATGTGCAGGATTGGATAGAGGAGTTTATCACCAGGGGAAAAAATATACTTACATAGATGTATCAGTTGAGGTATAACGCCCATGATCTGTGCCAAGGGGTTTAGGGTTTTGAGCAAGGTATGGCAAAGGTGAAACCTATGCATGATATTATCATTTCAAATTTGAGGGTTGCATATGATTCCGTTGTTCCAAAAGAACATAAGAGAAAGATTATTGCAAGGAGAGAACAACACCTTTTCAAAGTGAAAACTTATGAAAGAATATATGAAGAACTAGATGAATATAGACAAAAGGTTATTGATTTCCTCAAATTCATACATTTTTATTTCACAAATCTCATTTTGGTATCATCGTGATGATGGTGATATCATTGAACTTGATGAAGTGCAAGTAGAGTTCCAAAATCTTTTTTGTGGTAGTCTTAGCAGTGATCCTGTTGTTGGTAAGATGAATCAAATTGCAGTGATGCCAACAAGATTTGATAAAGCAGTTGAAGAGGTCAAAGATTTTCTAAGTTTGATTATAGAAGGTGAGGAAATCCTAGAAAAGGAGAATATTACTATAGATAGTATCAATGCACCTAACAAAGAGGCAGTTTCCATATTTTTAGTGGATTTAGTTTCTCAAAATACCAATGGATGAGTTATCTTCTCAGGAAAGCAAAGATCTCCAAAGATAGATTTAAAGGAGCAGTTAACTTGATGGTCTTTTTGAGTTTTCTTTCTATTCTTGTCTCATTTTTATCTATACTTTGTGAGAGATAAAGGAATCAAGTTGTAATAGTTGGCACTTTCCCTTTTTTTTTCTTTCAGTAGGTTGTTAGTTAGTTGTCGTGATTTAGTTTTAGAAATAAATCTTGCGAGTTGCAAAGTCTTGTTGTAAACGCAAGGAGATTTCAGGGCTCCCTACTCCTCACTTGTGTATAAATAAGGGTAGCCTTGCCCATTTTTATTTAACCATTATTGTGATAGAAAATTGTTGAGCCTACTTTAGCCTACAATTTGTTTCTATTCACTTAGTGTAAGAGAAAGCTTGCATGCCTACCTTTCGCTACAAGTTATTGTTTAATTTATGTGTAATTTTTGTCAAGTGTATTCTGGTTTGATTGCAAAACTATAATCTTGTTATTGCTACAATCCTATTGTCCCAAAAGTGTAATAATTTTTAGAGATTTGAGAAAGGAAATCTTATACCTACTTTTCTGCTTTGATCTATTGTCTCAAGTTTTGTTATATGTTTTTCACTTTTATAATGTTTATTTTAGCTTGCATCTAAAAGTACAATAAATCTTTAGGTGTGAATTGGAAGTGATTTTATGTGAGTTTTGTGTTACCAAATAATTCCTTGTTTACTTCTAATACTTAAGCTTTGAGTTTACTTAAGTAGCTAGAAGCGTCATTAGAGTAGGACTAGTTGTAGTTGAAATTCTAAAAGAGAAAACCTTAGCTATGGTGCTAGAGTTTTATAACCTTGTTCTCTTATATGAGAACAAAAATATTGGTAAATAGTTTAGTTTAATTTCTTTTCAAGCATCATTGGTGAAGAGGGAGCTTCCCCTCCTAATTTGAAGAGTAGTTTATCTGTGCATAGTTGTCCATTTCTAATCCACATTCTAGAGGTGCGAATTGAAATGACAAAAAAATTCTAGCACCCACCATGGGGAAATAAGACATAAAAATTCAAGAAATATTACCCTTTATGTCATGGGAATGACCATTCATCATCCTACTACCCATGTTCAGCAACTAGATCTTGCTCCTACTATTATTCAGCCAAATTTCACTTTCATTGAAGGCGAGCAAACAAACATTATCAACAACCTAAGGAATTTCATATTTGAGGAGGAAACCCTTGCCCAGTGGAGAAACACGACTACTATCTTGGATGAGGAAGAAAGGAAAGCTGACCTTGTAGCCAAAACACTATTATTACCTCCTCTTGCATGGAATTATAAAATCCTAGCTTACAAATTTTATACTAGAAGGAGGAAGGTGAAGTTGGAGAGTCATCCAACACAAAACTTGAATTCAAGGAAGAAGAACCTGAAGTCAAGAAATAAAAACCTATGATCCAACCAGAAGCTATGGGTGATAACAACAATAACAATGATCCTAATAATCATAATCAGAGATGTCCACCCACATTTCCTTGGGGTAATCAAATTGGACCTTTGGCTTTGGAAGAAAATCATGAGCTACCTAAAGGGTCGAGGAAGCACTTTTCTTGGTTTCACGACGATGGAACTCAACATCTTGATGATCATATTTCATCCTTCTCAATGACTTCCACCATTTTGCATGTGGGGCATGAAGACATTTTTTTGCATCTCTTTGTTGAGACCCTTGTGGGAAATGTTTTCAACTGGTTCAACCACCTAGATCCAGGAATCATTACAAACTCAACAACGATTAGCGAGAAATTTTTGGCAAGATTAAAGCTCCCTGAAGATAGTCACTAGTTTTTCACCTAGCTTTCAAACTCAAAGATGGAGGTTAATGAACCAATGAGGGAATTTGTGGCAAGGTTTAATAACCTCATCACTCTTTCTCATACACTCAATTCATCATCTGAAATTCTATTGAGAAATTTCATAAATGCTCTCCCATCTGAGATGGCCTTTTTCCTAAGATCAGCTAATGAAATAGAATTAGAGAATGCACAACAGTGTTCCATAGAGATTGAGGAAAACAAGATTACTTTTGGAAAGATGAAGACAGATGATATTAGGCCTTTGGTTCAAAGTTTCGCAAACCCATTGCTACAGAAGGTAACCAATGAGATGAATATTCTCAAGAGGTAGATCCTTACTCAGCCTACACTCCTTGCACTATCGCACCACCACCACCATATCAACCTCAACAGTTGTATCATCCAAAGAGAAATAACTTTCATCCTTACAATAATTATAGGCCACAATTTTCAGCTCCATCGAAACAAACAACTAACACTACACAAAATATAGTGTTTTTCTCCTTCCATGAGATCAATGCACATATCAGCTCTACTTGCCCTGAAAACTTAAGAATGAATCAGATCGTGGGATACACTAAAACTGTACCAAGTTCAAGTTTTTTTCCAACACCTAGTTTGAAAGTGAACCCATTATAGAACAAGAAGAAGATCCTCATCAGTATTCTCTTGTAGTGAACCATGAGAACTTTTCAGCACCTGTGTTTACACGTGCTCAACATCTAAAAGCACACAAATAAGAAGAGAGATTGAGAGCAAAAGAAAAAGGAAAATAAGTGGCTTTCGCTTCTAATTCTAAGCCTTCTCGTGAGAATGCTAAAGAAGTTTCTCAAGGCACATCTTCAAAAAATTTTGACATTGTAGACTCCTTGATGAAGATGAAGGTGTAGATTTCCCAGTTGGAATATCTCCAAGATCATTTGGAATGGATCAATCGAATTCTTAAGTTTGTGAAGAAAGAACCTGTCATACAACCGATATTGCTCGAATCATCTGTGTCAGTGAAACACAAGCCTAAACCCTTTTATATATCTTTGTATATAGGAGGATTCAAACTGAGCAATCATATCATTGATTCAAGAGCCTCAAACAACGTTATTCCTCTATAAGTAATGAATGCTTTAGGAATTTTGTGCACTGAGATAAAATACAAATTTTATTCACTTGATTCTAAGTTAGTGCCATTGGTTGGATAGTTGAAGGATGCTCAAGTGAGGTTGGTGGCTTTCCCAGAGAAAAGTATAATTATGACCATCCTAGTAGCTAACATTCTAGGTAGATACAGGATGTTATTGAGTAGAATCTTTTGTAAAGATCTTGGAGGAGAGATACAAATGGATTGGTCTTGTACCAATATTCCATTAAAGAAAGGTACTTTCAAATTGGAGCCAAAGGCCAAGTCACAATTTATAGTGGTGAAGTCCCAAGATCCTCAAGCTCAAATTCTATATCAAGAAACGGGGCTTGGTACTTATGCTATGGTTTCAAAAATACTTGAAGAAAGTCAAGAGGTTGTGTTTCCTATAGATAAATCAAAAAAAGATCCCCAAGCTATGGACTATGCAATTTTATGGGAGTTGTTCAATAGTTGGCTCAAGAGAAGGATTTATAATCATCTCTCCTTAATGATGTTTGTATCCATTTGCATACCGCTTGCAATTCAAGTGCACAAATAATATGGTAGAGTACGAGGTGCTCTTACTAGGTCTCAAGAATACAAATGATATGGGTGTCCAACAACTCAAAGTTGAAGGTGATGCAGAGTTTGTAAAGCAAGTCAGAGATCAATTCCGAGTAAGAGTAGATTGCCTTTGGCATTATAGAAATAGGGTGTGGAATACAATCGACTGGTTTGAAGCATTTGACATCAAATTTATTCCTCAACTAGACAATAGAAGAGTAGATTCCCTTGTGGTATCGGCTTCCCTTTTGTTGCCACATTCTGATTTTCGTCAGAATTCATTTGCTATTGAGATTATATACAGGCCAATTTTCCTTGATAACTACAACAACTGGCAAGTCTTTGATGACGATGACCACATCAAATATTTTCTTATCATGGGAGATAATTTTAAAGGATTATTCTTTGAAGGCAGCTCATCTCCTTTTAGAGAATCAGTAGCAGAGGTTTTTGATGTGGTAGAAGTTGCAAAAGATGAAGAAAACATAGAAGAAGTAGATTCAAGTATTATCCAATTGAGGGGTAATAATATTCCCAAGGGCCTGGTATCCTTGGAGAATATATTTGATAGGAATGACTAGTACATTTAATATCAAAAGAACTCAAGAGAAAAGACCTCTATTGAGCACTGTCAAGTAAACATTGGTACTGAAGACAAGCCTCAACTTGTTAATTTTGGAAAATGTTGTACTACAGAGGAGAGAGAAGTTTATCTCTTTGCTCAAACAATACCAAGATGTTTTTCCCTAGTCTTACGAAGACTTGAAATTTTTCACACCTATAGAATTGTCTCATATAATTCCTCTTAAACATGAAGCTAAGACCTTCAAACAAAAACAAAGACACTACAATCCGCAAATCCAAGATACAATCTATGCATAAATTCAAAAGATGGTGGATGCTAAAATCATCTTTCCAATTCATCATTCCACCTGGGTGTCAAACATAGTTCCTATACATAAGAGAAATGGAGAGATATGGATTTATCTAGATTTCAAGAATTTAAATCAATTATCTCTGAAGGATAACTATCCTTTGTTGATCATGGAACATACCTTGCAAACGGTTACCAGTTCAAATATGTTGTCTTTACTAGAAGGTTTTTCTAGGTACAATCAAATTGAAGTGACCGAATAAGATCAGTTTAAAAAAAAATTCACTACCCCATGGGGTACATTTTCCTATGAAAGGATGCCCTTTGGCCTCATCAATGTCGGTGCTACATTTCAGAGAGCCATTGATT
This sequence comes from Sequoiadendron giganteum, assembly GCA_007115665.2. Taxonomy (NCBI): domain Eukaryota; kingdom Viridiplantae; phylum Streptophyta; class Pinopsida; order Cupressales; family Cupressaceae; genus Sequoiadendron; species Sequoiadendron giganteum. The sequence goes on along the minus strand of CM021109.1, from coordinate 341,711,916 downwards.
TGGTGTTTGGAGCTTTGAAGAACAAAGTGATTGTTGTCTATCTTGACAACCTCATTGTATTCTCAAAAATGTAGGGAGATAATTCTCACACTTAGGGAAAGTGTTCGAGAGATTCAGGTACCACCAAATATCCTTGAATCCTAAAAAAATCATCTTTGTAGTGACAGAGGGAAAACTGCTTGGCCACATTGTCTCCAAGGAAGGAATATGAATTGATCCTAGTTGGGTTGATTCTATCATAAAATTTTCTCTTCCAACAAGTAGAATTGGGGTACATTCTTTCTTTGGTAAGGTAAATTTCATACAAATGTTTGTGCCAAACTTCTTAGAGCTGACAAAAGATATATCTGCTATGATGAAGAAGAATTATATTTTCAAGTAGACAAAAGAAGGTAAGAAGGCATTCATCACAATAAAAGAAGCTATCAATTAAGCACTAGTGTTGGTCCATCCCGACTCTGATAAGGATTTTATCCTTTATTTTTATGCATCAGAACATACTATGTTTGCCATTCTTACATAGAATCTTAATGAAGAAACTAAGTCTCCAATCGCTTTCATGAGCCGTGATTTCAAGGATAGTGAGTTGCGCTACTCCCAAAATTGAAAAGAATGCATATGCAACGGTCAGAGCCATGAAGAAATTTAGATTTTATATCTTGAACTCCCACACAATAGTTTATGTTACTGATCCAATGGTTAAAAGTGTGTTAACTCAACAAGAGATGGGCACAAAGAGAGGAAATTGGTTCGTAAGAGTTCAAGAGTATGACTTGGAGATCAAGCCGACCAAACTCATTCATGGCAGAGGTATTTTTAAGTTGATAGCAGAGGATGGTGATTAGAAACACTAGGTTGAGGATGAACCTGAACTTGAACCTGAAGTTAAAGAGGGTCTACCTATGGTCCTACTTCTTGATTTTGTAGACGAATGGTATGTAGAGATATGGTACTACCTAACTTATGGTGAATGTCCAGCCCACATGGACAAACAAAAAAAGAGAAAACTAAAGTTGAAAGCGTAGAAATTTATGCTTTGGAATGATATTTTGTACAAGAAAGGGATGGATGGAACATTTATTTTATGCGCTAAAAAGGACCAACAATAGTGGTTGTTAGAAGCTTTTCACAATGAAGCATGATATGGTCATCATTCAAAATATTGTGAGCATAGTTTTTTGGCCAACTATGTTTCACAATGCATATAATTGGGTGCACATATGTCAAATGTTCTAGCAGTTTGTTGGAAAACTTACGTTGGTAGCCATTCCATTTCGGCCAGTTGTCATAGATGCTCCATTTTAGCATTGGGGTTTGGATTTTGTAAGTCCTATCAACCCATGTTCCAATAAGTGTCATATTTATGTCCTTACAACCACAAAATACTTCACCAAATGGATTGAGGCTATTCCAACCAAGCAAGATACCTCTAAAGTTGTGTGACTTTTTGAAGGAAAATAATGTTTCGCGCTTTAGGGTGTCATGCAAAATTATGACTGATAATGCAAAATGTTTCTCATTAGAGGAGCTACTGGATTTATATTTTGATCATGGTATTACTTTATCACATTCATCAGATTATTACCCTCAAGTTAATGGACAAGTTGAGTCATCAAACAAGAACATTGTCACAATCATACGCAAGTTAGTTGACTCCAATCAATGAACTTGGCACAAGAAAATCTACGGGGCTCTCTAGGCTAATACAATCACTCCCAAGAGAGCAATCAGTGCTTCAACCTTCATCATCATGTATGGTATAGAGGCTATGCTACCTATCACATTGGATTTGTCCGCTTTGCAACTAGCAACCGTAGTAGAAGATGGGGAGTTCAGAGATCCAATTGAAAAGTGTATCTTGTACCTGAAAAAGTTGCAGGAAGAAACGGTGGAGGTTTTTGGAAGAATCACTCAGCATCAGGTGTGAGTGAAGAATATTTTTGATAAGAAAGCTCGATAGTGAGATTTTGAGGTTGGAGATCAAGTCCTTTTGTGGGACAAGAGACATGATCCCAAGGGAATAGATGAAAAATTTGACTCCTTGTGGTTGGGGTCATTCAAGATCCACGAGTTCATAGGGAAGAATACTTATATTCTCTTGCACTTGGATGGAAGGCTCCTCTGGCTGCCACACAATGGGAAATATCTCAAGCACTTCATCCCTTTAGGGGTGGAGTAAATTTTTTGTAAATAATTTTTCTTTCTATTTTCGTAATGTGTTTCCCCTTTCCATGATGTGTTTGTTATGTTGTGTTTCCCCTTTTTGTGTCATTTTTGTCATGTTCTAGGTGATTAGGCAACTTGTTTTAGGAGATTTTAGGGGAATTCCAACTTATAGGTGATTTTAGACAGTCTTGTCCTAGGTGATTTAGGGAAAAATTCTTGTTCTAGGTGATTAGGAAATGTTTTTCACTCTGATGCCCAACTGATAAGACATTGGTCTATGCTTAAAATTCCAGAGATTCACCGGTTCTCCTATGCTATAACTATCTAATATGGTCCCCAGACACAGCCAAATGTTGTATCCAAAATTAAAAATTTTGCTACATTTAGGCATTTTGAAAAGAGTTGTTAAAGCCTTGTAAAAATTGTCAAAAAGTCAGAAAATGAAAATTTGCATGTCACACATGTTGGTCAAAAACTCAAAATTTCAAAATCTGACAATTTGGGTCTGCCTAGAGCAAACTTATCCACAAAACCTTGATCTTAGTTTTCGGTCCTAAATTTTAGGAAATTTTCTAAAAATAGAAAGTTTCTAAAAATAGATTTTTGGGGGTTTTTCTCAGTTTCTTTTCAAATGGACACTAGCAAAATTTTCTAAAAATAAAATTTATGCTTCTAGGGCTCAAATTGATTTTGATTAGTTGAAAAGACTTCCTAATCTAGCTAGTCTAATCAGAATCATCAAAAGATCATTTTTTATCTAGTGGGTCTATTTTGCTTTTTCAGAAGCTAAATCAAGAGCTCCAAGGATAGTAATAGAGGTTGGTCAGCTGCCAGGTGTTAGATTCAAGGTCTCAAACACTGCACAGATTAGTCAATGGTGAAAGATGCTTGAGGAACATGAAGAACAAAGGAAAAGTTCAAAAATTGTAAATAAAAACTCTCTAGCAAGGAAAGGCACCCCAGCTAACCAGGGGTGCCCATCATTTCAAAGGCTTAGATGTTGGAATTAGGGTTTATGCATTCCAGACATTGTTTCTTACAATTCTTCCAACTTTGAAGTGAATCCAATAATATGCCCATTAGATCAATCAGTCAACCAAAATCTCAGATAAGACAAAGGGTTTTGTTAGAGAATCAAATTGCAAATCATGAAAATCACGGAAAATATTCCAAGTTTGGTGAGTAAAGGCACCTCAAGTAGCCAAGGGTGCCTAGAGTTTTGGAAGGTCATATTCAACTTCTAAGGTTTGCAAACTTAATCAACCTCTTTAGAATTCTTCAAGATTTCTGGTGGATATCTCAGCCAGATCATCAGACCCATCAGTTATCAGAAAATTCATGTCAAATGGAGAACAGATCATGTGGAATTGAAAAGGTCAAATTGGAAAGTTGAAATTCACCAAAAAATGATTAAGTCTAGCAAGGATGGGCTCCCCAGGTAGCCAGGGGCGCCCAATATTTTGAGCATCTAAAAGTTGAAATTAGGGTTCACAACCTCTAGAACATTTCCTTCAGATTTAATTAGCCTCTTCAATAGATTCATCGATGAGCTCAGGAGATTTGTCAGAATTCAGATATTGTAGATCAAACAAAGGTAGGAACATGTGCAAAATGGAAAAGATCAAGAGAAAGTTGAAAATTTAAAAAAAAAATGGTTAAGTTTGGGATGCATGGGTGCCCCAATTGGCCAGGGGCACACAAGATTTTGAGGGCTCGAAATTCATTTTTAGTAGTTGTATACTCCAAAACATTCTTTTTAGAATTGATCAGGCTTTGCAATGAATTAGTCAGTTAGTTCACGGACGCCCAGAATTGAATATCAAACAGATTCATTTTATCTAGCTAAAGTTGAAAATTTCAGAGAAAAATAGCTAAGTTTGCCAAGTACAGGTGCCCTAGCTAGCCAAGGGCACCCAAGAATCCATGCCTTAGTAAAATTTCTAATTTTTATCATTCAACATTCAAAGCACTATCCACATTCGACATACCTAGCTCAAGATTGGCTTCACAGTTTTAAAGCTAGAGAATAAAGCATTTTTTTAATCCACAAAACCTATTTAAAGAGGCTCTTGCATCCATTATTCACATGTTTTGCAAGTTGGTGTCTCGAGGAGGAAACATCTAATTTTCTTCATATCAAGATTTGAAGGTCAAAATGTGATGCTTTTCCAAAGTTCTTCGTATTTTCAACATCAAATTGCACAGAAGGTCTCTTTTTCATTCCTCAAATTTCTAGGGCATCACTTTTCAAATAAAGGGGATCATCTTTTCCAATTTCCATCAATCTAGGTCCGCTCACTTTTTGATTCTCTACAACTTTGGAAAGCTTTGTATTTTCAAGAATCTACTTTTTTCATACTTTTTAAGGAAATCCTTAGCATTTTCAAAATCTAATCATCTTGTTCTCTTTGGAACGTGATTCTCTACAAAACCCAGGTTTTAGCTTTTTTTCGGGAAACTATTTTTTCAAGAGAAATCGGCATTCTATTTTCAACAGTTTCTACAGAAATTTTTCGAACATAGCCAAGTTTATAGTCAAAAGTTGATTTTTTCAACATACAGTATTCTCCCATGGAATTCAGATTCAAGACACTATTATATCAAGGTTATCTAAAAACACTTGAAACTGATTTACATCATGCGAATCCACTATTTGATTTACGTGCTTTCGAAGATGCGAGAAATGTTACAATTAGACATCTTGGTCATTTTGGGTTGCTTGCAGCAGCTTCAGTCCCTGTCTTGGTGCAAAGCCTTCAATTTTTAATTACTTGTTTCAAGCATTACAATCCTACAACATGATAAATTCTAATAGCAGATGGGAAAATTATTTGTAGGAAATATTTTTCAATACCACCTTGGCAAGAAAATTTGGTCATCTCCATTGAAGAGTGTGAAAAGGTGTGGCATATGCATAAGGAAAAATATTGGAAGAGAATTTTGAAAATATGGTTGAAGGAAAAGCACAACACTTTTCCCAAGAATGTCGAGCGTGGAGAATTCAAGGAGGAGTTCTCCATCATGATTAATCTGCTCAACTGAGTCATAGGTCAAGTAGAGGCCTCTAAATTCCAGCCTTAGATGTTTTACATCATCTCACATCATTGATATAATAGAGCTCTATGACTGGCCAACTTTGATCAGCAATAGTCCCCACCATCAGATGACACAATATTTCAAAATTCATGATTTTCACATGATTTTGTACCTCACATATCTAATGGCCTTTTAGTGAAAATTCAGAGGTTTGAATATCATAGGAACTCTGGGTATTCAACATATATATCATCATTACCCACAGCTGGAGTTTTTAGAATCAACACCTCATTACAAGTGGGTGAATGATGCATTCTTGATGCATATAGTGAGAGACTTAAACAATGAGTTGCATGTACGAATTTCATCACATGCTAGATCAGCAATGGCAGAGTGAGTTGATTGGTTTATCTAGTTTCCCACATTCTCCTATATCAAAGTGTATGACTTCTCAAGTAGTTAAGTCATGTTGTCGAGGTATCCCATAGATGAGGTGGTGTTTATGGAGTTTTTGAGGCAAGTGTATGAAGTGCACACGTTCTTGCGGAATTGAAAGAAGGTGACTTTTAGTTTTTTGGTTGAGATGGGTATTTGTAGATATATATTGTCATCTAATACCAAGGTGATGGGTGATGAATTGTCAAAATTCAGCCTCAAGGTTTTCAATGAGAGGCGATCAAACGATCCTCATGGTCCCTTTGCATCCTGTCATGGTCAGAACCACGCTCATTTTCTCATAGTTGAAGATTTTTGGGCTAATTGTTAGGATGAATTCAAAGTACATAAGCGTAGTTACAATAGGTTTATCATCTAGTAGATGGTTGATTTCCTATCAGAGGATGTAGAAGTATTGTTCAATGATGATGAAGTACTTCTTCCTATGTATGCCAGAGAGAAAATTGAGCAAACATCAATTTCACAAGTCAATTGGTCCATTAAAGAAAGCACCTCGATAGAAGAAAAGACAAGTCGAGTTTTCAAAAACAATAGGATTTTCCTAAGTAGTAAGAGAACATGAAAGGTAACTATTCCAACAAAGTTTCTAGTAGTGCATTCATCCTAGCCTTCTTCTTCCAAACCAAACCGAGAGTAAAGGCAATGAGAAATCCTCCAAAGTGAATGAAGCATAAACAAATGGTAAAGAGTTCAAAGAGAAGGTTGGAGTTCTCTGATGTGATTCAACAAGAACAGTCAGTAGTTGTATCAGAAGTTCCAGAAGAGCCAGCACCACAAGCAAGAGTTGTGCCTTTGTATCCTGATTCTCCATTGCCATCGAGGTCTTCTCTCATCCATATCGATTCAAAGGTTGAAGAGTTGATGAATTTGATGCCAAGCCTCTCAAAGAATTTAGTAAAGAAATTTCGTCTTAGCTTGAGAACATCCTAGAAATGAAAAAGAGGAATCCCTCGTATCAATTGAACTTTGCAGAGCTTGACAACTTCTATCGTGGTGTGTGTTAAATCAGTTCCTTGTTTCACTTCCTATTACTTAAGATTTCTTAAGTAGCTAAAAGCATCATTAAGTAAAACCTAAGTTATAGTTACAGAGAATTCTAAAAGAGAAAACCTTAGCTATGACACTGGAGTTTAATAACCTTTTGCTCTTAGCTGAGAATAAAAATATTAGCAAATAGTTTAATTTATTTTATTTTAAAGCATCATCAGTTGAGAGGGAGCTTCCCCTCCTAATTTGAAAAGAAGTTTATATGTGCATAGCTATCTATTTCTAATCCACATTCCAGAGGTGTGAATTTAAATTCCAACTGTGTGTCCTATCGATAGGCCATCAATCCATACCCTAATAGGTATTACACACAACATCGCTGACACCTATTCAATCCATAATATATTTCTAGAATAATATGTCACCAAACCTCCACTACCTCACCAGTGGGTATGCATGTTCTTGAGGTAGATCACCAATGATCCACCACAAAAAATTGATTTACCATGTGCAAGTGATATGCTCGAAATCCCACACCTAAAGCATCATGCAGGAAGTCAAGTTGTGATAATTATAATGCATGTATTGCTCAAGGTCATTATAAGGATGGTCCAACATGCTCTCACCCAATGAATATAGTGCTCCTCTCCTCCATCTCTTTAACATAATGAATGAGGCCCGCATGTAGGTGGGAGCCTCATCTAACTATGGCCACTCGAAGTGCCACTGTCATGATCATAATGTGATGTATCAAGGGAGTTACCACTTGTCTCTTCTCCAAACATTGTAGGTATATGTGTCGAGTCATGTATGTGGGCACAACCCAACCAATACAACATAGTTGGCCATCATGGACATCCTGCATTTTTTGTGGCTCATCCACTGAAATCGTCTAGTCATATATGGGGAGGCACAAGATCCAATACACATCTATCAGCATGATCATAATATCCCCTATAGGTATATGGAATGACATGGTGTTAGGTCCCACCTCTCAATCAAGCCCATCAGTATGGCCAAGTGGAATCTCATCTTGGACATCTTGTACATCCACTAGAGACCAACCCGACGCAACAAATTCTGGTCTTGTGCTATAAGATCTCCTATGTGGCTACATAGGAGCGATAGAATAAGGTCATCAATATGCTCTCGAACCTCTGATAAATTCTACAAAAAAAAAATTATCTCACGCAAAATCCTACATCTTTTCTATCTACACATATTCTAAACATGTCAAACTTTAAGTTTTCAACAAAATTTTCATCTCTAAATTTTAGGAAACTAGCACGCCCTCCTAGACACCAACGCGTCCCTGAGATGCCAATGTGGTAGGAAAATTCTAGCATGAAACCGTCCCTTGAACAATCGTATAAGGCCCTAGATTCCAGCACGTGTCTAGGATGTTGGCACGCATTTGGGATGTCTGCACTACCCTAATTTTCCCTACTAGAATTAAATGCATAAAATGAATACAAAATTAAAAAATTGGCCTACCTCATTCAAAGGCTCATCTGTCTCCATGCCAGTGAAAAGCTCCTCTATTTTTGATGGCCTAAACTCTCATCGGCAAGGCATTTTCACTAAAGATCTATAGAACTCTAAGAAAAAATCCTTGTTGTGAATAGTGAAAATCACCCTTCCAAGGCCCACCTAATGAGTATATAGTTGAATTTTCCCCCATTTTTGAAACTTTCTTGTGGTGGTTTGGATCTAACTACCTTCCTATTTTTACCCTCTTAGCTGGGTAAAAAACACGAGGGGGCATATATTCACATCTTTATCAGTTTTTTCCTTACTAACATCTTCTTAAGCATTCTTCTTGCCGAAGTAGTTTCTCTTTTCAGAATTGACAAATTTTTTATTTTGTAGCCATATTTTCACATCAAATGCTATATATTTTTTCTTATCATTGGGGGCACCATTCGTATCAACCTCTGCAACATCCATAGTATCAATTTTCAAGGAAATTAATCCACTTATTGTACTTAATTTAGTACATTTTTTTAACAACCTTAGTGTAGTTAATCCGTCTAAATTATCAACTCACTAAACTGGGGGAAAATTTAGTGTCAAAATTGTACCTTAGGTCAATTTCACACTTACACATGGCACCTGGTATCTTTATGACAAAACCTATAATCGAGATTTCATAATTTTGACCTCATGGATGGTAATGATGAAGAATTTGTAGCCTTTGGTTTGAATTTTGGAGGGAATTGGTCAGACAGAAGTGTGGTGCAAAGACATATTCACAACATGCAAACAACCCACTAAAATCCAACATTCAAATGTGAATATTCCATATTCCATACAATTCATTTGTGGTATGTATCCAACGCCCAAATATGACTGTAACAACTATTCCTACCCAGTCCAAGAACAAAACTTTCCTTTCTCATTTTCAAGGTTTCTTGGAATATTTTACTTAGAGCTCTCTATCACTCTTTCTATAAAAACACTCTATCAAAATTCTCTCACATATTATATACTTATAGAAATAAGGACTCCTCTTGTACACGATCTTATCATGTCTATCATTTCAAGAGGAGGGCCATAACTGTTGGTAACGCTCTCTTTCTTATCACTTTATCAATCTTATCTATTGTCATACTTAATTGATCTCATATAACATCTTTTATCATGATAGGGGTTCACCTCCATGATGGGGCTTGTTTTTATCATGCGTCTATTTTAGTTTATGCATTAGAATATTGGTTGGTTGTATGTGAGGTGGAAACACCAAAGTGGGGGTTTGACTGAGGAAAAATCCTATATAGCCCCCAATATTTTTTCCTTGTCTTCATGTGTGCAAGTGTTGGACTGATTAAATGAATAAAGTATCTCACTCTGGCAATTTTTGGGCTTCATTCATATAGATGTCAACATAGGTGTGTAAATGTCCTCGTGAAATGCTAAATTCCAAGGTTGAGGATTTTCTCGACTAGTACTACATTTTGTATATTTTGTACTTTCCATTTTTGTAGTCTATTTTTTTGTATCATTATGTATACAGAAGTTATTTGAGATTTTTAGTTCCTTTCATTATTAAAGATAGCTTAGATTTCAGTTTTAAAACATATTTATTTCTAGTTCATTTGAGTCTAGTCAATTGAGGTACATTTGAGACAATTTTCTCCTTGAGATCCCATTATCTTGAGGGTAAACAATTCCCTCCTCTACACCTATTCATTCAATTTTCAACAACACAAAAAGGGAGAGAGAGAGAGAGAAATCCACCTAAGATATCATTCATTTTCACCAATAACACACATAATAGAAGGATGAGATAAGAATAAATTTATTAACTGTATAAATAGATTCAATTCTCAACTTATATGTTACAACATTCATCACAATGTAAATTGACACATTTTCATTTTCCCAATACAGAGAGGAAGTGTAAAATCACATTATTAAGTCATTAATCTCATAAATTCTTTCAATATCACTAAGATAATTAGAGCTAGATAGAGATGATACTTCCATAACCACACAAAATAAAAAGATAAAAAAATTTAAAAAAATATTACATGGATAGAGGAGTGAAAAATACAATCTTATTACTAGTAGCAATTGACAAAACATGATTTGTTCAATTACCAAGCTCATATAATATAAGTAAGAAGAGAGGGATAGAGAGAAAACACACATGCCATAAGACTAATTGATCTCTATTAATTAAATTTCAATATGTAATATATAATATATAACAAGGATTGCATTGCACATGCATTGAAAAGATAAATCATTCATTATTTTCACTGTCACACATAAGAATCATAGAAATAGGAGGGATAGTGGCCATTAAGATCCCAAACTTATCAACTTTCACAAATCATTTTTAACTTTATCCAATTCATTATGATTCATAAAACCTATCTAAATACATCCATTTAGTTCATTCATTTACAAGAGCATACATATAAAAAATAAAAGATATCAAATATATCTTTCTTTCTAATTGCACTTGCACAAGTAAAGGAACATTAGGGAGGTTCTATCAATCACCTGGTGCACACAAGATAATGCATATTCTTAAAAAAGAATATATTTACAAGTAATAACATATTAAAGACACTTTAAGAATCATTATTGAACATTCCTATAAGAAGATGGGAAAAAAGTAGACCCTAAGAGTCAATTTTCACCTTTCAACACCTCAAAATGTCAAATTTCTACTCCTTGTCACTATCCACTTTTGTTAATTCTACAATACTATTGAGGTTGTGACACACTCCTATTCAAAATATGTGCATTCCTTCAATCTCTATGAGAGACCCATACATTCCAATCCTTAGGCTAGTCTCCTTATAATCATTGCTAAGTCTTAATCCTTTGAAACCAGTCATTATGGAACATTTTTACAAATAATGAAAATTTATCTATGTATCACTATAAAAAAAAATCACATAAATATTAATCTCTAAACCACTCAAATAAAAGATCCCAAGTAATTGAATCTAGATTTATATGATGTTTCTAGTTCGAAAACCCACATACAAAAAGAACTAAAAAAAAACTTTAGTTCTCTCATGTAGGGATGCATCCTAAAGAAACTAGAAAGAGATACCATCCAAGGATAGATGGTGCAGTAAAGGTAGGAGGGTTCCAGAAGGAACATTTTGGACCGTGCAGCAATGAGTCAACACAACGGAAACAATGCAAAAAATAGATAGGTGAATATGAATCTTCATTAATATAGAAAGCTTACATACAACATTGGCCACAAGGGCGAATATCCAGAGCTCATAGGCCTTGCCTTAGGAGCTTCAACAATAGAATTGTCCATTACACCTTGTTAAATGCCCCCGAAGGGTTATTTTGAAAAGTGTATTGATCTGAATCTAAATCTACTAAATTATTTCTAACTAATGATTCCTAAATAATTACAATGCTTATAAATATGCTCCACCAGCTCCAAAATAGATCTATATTGTCCACAAGCATTAATAACCCACTAAATTATCAAACATGAAGGTTGGCCACAAAATATGAATAGGTAACTAATAAAACTGCTACTAAATGCAATGCAAGAAAAGAACTATTTTTAGTTGATATAAGATTGCTTTACAACCAAGGATGCTCCTACATCAGACACCCAGGATTGGAAGAAAAGTGAGTCCCTCACTTTCCAAGGCTAAGAGGAAAACCAAGATGGTCCACCTCAACCTAAGAAATTCATGATGAATCCTCTACTGATCTACCTTTCCACTTCATGAGATATTTTTTGTATTGCTTGTTCCTAGTGCTTCTTCTGGTTCTAGTATCCAAAATATGCTCAATCTCCTCCAACTCCTAATGTGGTAATTTCTCCTTCAAATTTACTTCATCACCACTACTCCTAGCTTCTCCTTTATGAAACTCCTAGATTTTTGCAACATTTAAAATAGGTGATATACCCAATGTCTCTAGTAACTCCACTTCATAAGCATTTCTAGAATCAAACTTCCTTAGAATCTTACATGGTCCAAACTTTCTCATCTTTAGCTTGTTGTATGTGCCAACTGGAATTCTCTCCTTCCTCAAATATATAATTACTTCATCACCAACAACAAATTCCTTATGTCTTTGGTGTTCTTTTTCCTTCTCCTTATACTTACTATTCATGTATTCCAAATGCTTTTGGACCTGATTATGAAATATCTCCATGAAATCTGAAAAATCTTCTACCTTTGCACTCCTTTTATTCACCATATTGATGTCTCTTAACTCTACAAATCCTCTATGATTTACTCTAGTAACAATCTAAAATGGTGTTTTCCCTGTACTCTAGTTCACTAAATTACTGTATGCAAACTATACCTATGGTAAAACTATATACCATCTTCATGCCTTATCTCTAACCAAACATCTCAATAGGTTACCAAACAAAAAATTCACTACCTCTGTTTATCCATTTGTTTGTGGGTGATATGTTGAACTGAACTTCAAATCTATCTTCATCTTCTTCCACAATGTCCTCCAAAAGTATCCAATGAACTTGGTGTCTCTGTCTGAAACTATACTCTTAGGTAATCCATGCAATCTCACAATCTCTTTGAAAAATAAGTCAACAACATGCACAACATCATTAGTCTTCTTACAAGGAATAAAATATTCCATTTTAGAAAATCTATCCACAACTACAATAATAGAATCATAACCTCTATGTGTTCTAGGTAATCCCAAAATGAAATCCATGCTCAAATCTTCCCAAGGTCTCTCTAGTATTGTCAATGGTTTATATAATCTAGTATTCTAACTACTCCCTTTTGCAACTTAACAAGTTCTGCAACTTTGAACATACTTCCTCACATCCTTATTGTTGATGGTTAAAATGACACAAACAAGATTAAAACAAAATATTTCTACTCTATTTCTCCTGAAAGAGGAAGACAACATGTAGTAGCCTAACTCCCAAGGTCCTGGTAGTTGGTTCTCAACTATCTGATGTCACTCAATTGGTTCATGCAATTGTAATATTCAAGGGGGCCTGTGCTGGTAACAAAGGATTCAAGCTATAACTCTTTTTATCGAAATAGTACCTGTAAATCAATGGGTTTTAAATAAAAGAAAAAGATGGATCCAAGGGGTAAATCATTAAGAATGAATTAAATTTATCTAATATCTAGACATATACTTTTAACAATGAATGTTTTCTTAACCGATCACAAAAACCATAGCATGACACAACCCAGAGTATGACTGTACCATCATATACATCTTAGGTGCTTAATTCAATTCCACTATTCACCTATCACAAGTATTTCCAAGATTTCAAAACAACACACATTCATTCATCATCAAAACTATAGATCAACAGACTTCAATAACTTTAATTCAATGACAATTTAACAAGATAATCTTTAAACCTGGTTTCTTCTAATGATTTTCATCACATAAGAAACTATCATGCTTCAGCACAATCACTGGCATTTAGGTGGATTATAACTCATTAACCTTATCAAACCACACAATTCAATGTAAACTCCATATTTCGTAAACCTATAATTCTATTAACTGTAAAAAGATCCAGTACAATGTATCTCAGCAAAAACTCTACAAAATTCTATCTCTTAGCATTAGACAAGCCAATCCAATTCTCAATTAGCCGACCCTTACAATGTGATACCCATCAGTATTTATAACTATACAAAAATAAGTTCGAACTTCACTTCTATCTTAGGCTTTCCACCTTTTTAGGAACAATCAATTTTCTTGGAAACTCAGATCAACTTTGATCTTGAGTCCTTACATTAGACTTTCAATCTTAACTAAAAATAGAAGATAGAAATAGAAGAAAAAAGAAGTCATGCGCCCTCAAGACTGTCAGTGCTGCATGCATGCAACATGCAATATTTTTATGCATGTGAAGCCGGATCTGCCATGAACTCATCATAATTGGTGAAGACTTGTTGTAGCATGTCCATATCTGGCCCATCAATCCAGTCATCTTCAAATTTGATGCGATCCAACTCAACTGTAGCAAATTCTTTCATACTTTTAACCTTGATCAATTCTCTCCCTGTAGCTTTTATTTCTTCTTTGACTTCTACAATCTGATCTATCACCAAGTCTCCTCCATCATCTTTCTCCTGCATGAGTCCTTGGAATCTTTCATTCCATTTCTCTCTAACCTGACTCAACGACATGCCATCTTTTTTCATTACATTCACATCTACAATTATGGCCATGACTATTTCCAACTCTTCCAACTGCTCCATCAACTTGTTAACTGCTTCCTGAATCTCATCCTTGTGTTTTCTCAAAAAGTCAATTCTAAACTTGAGTATGTGAGAAGTCTTTTCTATAAAGTCTTTGTTATCATCTTCAAGTATAGATTTTTCTAGAAAAGTAGTTAGAGGCAATGTATTTATCTTTTCTAACCTTTCACTACACTCCTTATACTCTTCTTCTTGTTTTTCTGATGCCTCAATGTATTGATGCATCTCTTTTATTACTCCCTCTGCTTCTTTGTAGGCCTCAAACCCTTTTGTTAAAACCTCACCTACCTCGTGGTTCAATTTGTCTATCCATTTATCTACCATCTCTGCCTTACCTCTAATTTGCACCAAATCATCAACCTCCTTTTTGCTTAGCAAAATAGGAGTCTCAATAGCTACAACTTGTTGTGACCTTGGAGAGGAGACACTCTTCAAGAATGAATGTAACTGATCCAATTGAGCCTTAAGCTCATCTTTCTTTTTTTTGTCCTTGATCATTCTTGATTTAGTCGTTGAAGCCACCACATCAATCAAATTCATTTGTTGATTTCTAGTGGGTCTTCCCAAATTAACCGTACTCAATTGAGAGTCTATTAGCTACATATCCCCTACCTCCTTTTCAGTCATAGGCATGGCACATTTAGCAACTATCTCCCCTTTATCTGTGAGTCTGGTAGAATGTAAGACTTTAGCCTTCTTTTTAGGCCTTTCCTGTTCAATCCCCTTCATCATGTCCTCCCAATTAAGAGGTTGAGGAGGTGTTCTAGCTCTCTTCTGCAAGTCCAACTTCAACCATGTAGGAGCACTGGGAGTAGTCATCATCATGAAAGAGGAAGCAGCAACTATAGAGGGTGGCTGAATATTTACCTCAAGTTGAGAATCAACCTTTGCTTCTTCTTGTTGCTCCTGCAGCACATGCATCTGCACCAACATCTCAGCCTCTTCTCTATCTCGTTGTTCCTGCATTTTCTTGTCTTCTTCTTTTCTCAATCTCTCTTCTTCCATCTGATCCTTCTCTAATTTCTCTTTTTCCAAGGCCTCTCTTTCCAACCGTTCTACCTCCAAAGCTTTAAGTTTTGCAGCTTCGGCATCTTCTTCCTTTTGCTTCCTAACTAGCTCTTCGGCCTCTTTTTCTTTCCTTATCTTTTCTATCCTTTCCATTTCCAAGGCTATGAGCTTCTCTGCCTTTTCCCTTTCTTCTTCAGCTTGTTGTTTCTTAATTAGCTCCTCAGCATCTCTTTCCTTTCTTAGAGCTTCAGCTTCTTGTTCTTTCTGTCGAGCTTCCTCTACAAGCTTCAATCTAGCAACCAGGGCTTCCTTTTCCCTCCAGTTTCTTGCTTTATCTTCCTCAAGATCATGGATTTTTTGTATCAATTCCAATTTATCATTTTCTGCCTTGACCTTGAGCTCATGCTCTCGTTGCCTCATTTGCTCCTCCATTTCATCAACTGTTATCCTTGTTTCAATTTATTTTCCCTTTAATTGCTATTGATGAAGTAGAGCATCAGCTTGTAACTTTGCCTCCATTTCCTTTTGCTTCTCCGCAGCAACCCTTACATCAGACTCTCTTGTAGCATCTTCAAACTATTTCCATTGCTCTTCTTGTGTCAGAATCTGCTCAATAGTATGCCCTAAAGGCATGTTTTCTTGCAAATTTGTTTCTGACAGAGTCTCATCTGAATTTGTCTCAATTTCTACAAATTCTTCCTCCACTTTTTTTCCTTTAGCAGCTTCAGCCATGGCAAGAAGTACTCCTTCTTGAACTTATTTACTTTTATTTCTTGTGAGTGGGGCTTGTGTGGATGACTCACCCAATGTGGGTGTAGAAACAGTAGATCCAATTGGAACATCTCCCTCTGGTGTCTCTTCTTCTTCATCAACTACCTCAAGCTCTATTTCTTCAACGTCAGGAGGAAAGAATTCTAATGGTTCCTTGGAACGGGTGTCTTTCTTTTAATCCTCTTGTACCCTTTACCTTTCTTAAGGACTAGTCCTTGAGGAGCTCGAGCTTTCATCATTAACCATTGCACACTTCTATCCAAGACTGTTCTTCCAATTTTCTTAATATCAATTGTTTCTTCCTCATTCCAGTCTACTGGATCTAAGTTTTGGTACCAATGTTCAAAGCTTCGTATGAGGGATCTAATACAATTCCATCATCCACCAAAGTGTCAGGAATATTTTCTTTAATACCAAGCTCTGACATGAGTGAGATTGATAATCTCTCATAATTCTTCTTCCTCAAGTCATACTCATCTTGCCTATCACCCCAAAAGTCCTCTAACAAATTAAAGTGTTTAGTGAACACTAAAGGTAATAAACCATGCATTTTCTCCCTTAGATCAAAATACTTACGAGCTGTATACAATCCTAATTTCAATTGTATCAACTCATTACAAACTACCTTTGCTCCCTTCAAATGTTGACAATTATATTCACCCAGTGTCATGGGAAATTTATGGCATCCTGTCTTGTGCTTGATCCCAAACCTAGCATTAACTCCAATGGCCTGATACACAAACTCCATAAGCACTATTCTATTACTGCAGCATCTTGGAAGCAAATGGGGATGACCTTCAAAACCAAATAACCTGAAGTATGTAAATTTGGGGTATTGGATGTACCAACTTCCCCATTCAGAAATAAAAGCCATAGCTTCTTGACTTAACCTATATCCTGCATCTCCACTCAACTGGTTGATAACCACATATAAAAAGGCATCATTGACTCTTCTGAAATGAGTCTCAGCAACTTGAAGAGATAATTGATCATAGTGCTCCCATACCTTCTTTTGTCCATCCAAGGCTCCCATTATACCTACTCTATTTAATCCTGGGAAAATCCCCAATCTTGCTGCAGCATAAACCACATAAGAAGTCATGAAGAAAGATTTAGTCTGTCTGACCCTCATGAGCTGATCATGTATGGCATCAGAAACAATCATTGACCAATCAAACTGGTAATCACCCTGAAAGATTACTTGAATAAAATGAAACATCCATTCCTTGAAGTGGAAGGCATCCCTCTTCCCAAACACTCTGGACAACATTAATATCAAATCAGATATCTCCTTCTTGAAATCTTCCCTCTTTGGCTGGTCTGCCAGCTTGCTTAAAGATTTCTTCTTTGTGTTTAACCACCTTTTGTTTAAATGAGACTTATTGGAGTCTTTATGCTTGCTATATTTCTCCAATGCCTCTGCCTCAGTTAGCTGCACCAAATTCTTGGGATCAGGAACATTAAATATGCTTTGGAACATTTGCAGAGTAAGATCTATAATCACATTATTTTGTGAATCCATGCATAATCTTGTAGCAGGATTGTAGGTACTGGCCACCATCAATATCAACTCCGGACACTGGACTGATAAAGGAAACACAGTGATATGTGCAAGACTAGAGTCAACAATCCTTTGTGTTCTCCCTATCAAGTTTGCTTGTTCTGCAAAGGTCTCTTCATGTAATTCTTCAAATCTATACTGGCCTAGATTAGTATCTATGATATCTGACCAGTCTGACTCCACCTTGCTCACTTTCACCACCGGATTCCTATGATCATACCTCAATGTATAAGGCAGTTGTTCTAGTTTCACCTTCTTGATTTTCGATGTTGTCTTTGATGTTCCAGTCGGTTGATTCCTTCGAGTAGCCTCTCGTGATGTTCCTAACATCTTTCAATTTTCCTGCAAGCAAACCTCTAATTAGATCTTTAGATATCATCATAAAACATGCTTTTAAAACATACCTCTTACACATACATCGGAGTCAGAACTAGATAAAAGCTCAAAACAATCTCTTTTACAACACTGGCGAACTCGGAGCAAAAACTGATATAGAATCTTCACCTAATAACAAATAGGCTCGGAGTCAGAGTCGGGGAGGTTATCGGAACCGGGATCGGAACAAACAACAGATTTGGTTTTCTTTGAATTTTACCTTTTTTTCCATATTCTATTTCCATTCTGCCCCCACCTCTGATTAGGTTATCATTACTTTGAAGAAAGACTTTCCATTATACGCGGAGCCGAAAACGGGATGAGAATAGAATCGATAACTTTTGCAAATAAAATTCTTAAGTTCAAGATCGGTTCCGATCCTGCCTCCGCCAATGTTATCATATATTTCAATAAAAACCTTTTAGAACTCAGAATCGGAAAAGGAATAAAAATGGAATCGATAACCTTGTAAAACAAAACTCTTAGGTCCATAATCCATTCCAATCCCACCTTCGCCTATGCTAATCATGACATCATCAAATACTTTATTCATTTTCAACACAATTTCATGATTAAGACCTAGGTTGCTTATAAAATGGCAAAGGAGCTTAAAAATCTACACCCATATGACCATGGGGAACAATTGCATTTTAGGGCCATTATTTAAATCTTATTAAAGTAATTACAGAGACCAATGAAACCCTAATCTAACAAACCTGATAAAAACTAGGGCACGGGTTTAAACCCTACCCTTCTACCAGACGACGAAACCCTAATTTAAACAATAAATCTAATCTACCCTAACTCATTGTAAAATCTCTAATCTACCTCACTGTAGCTTCTAATCTAACAAACACCATTAAAGACCCTTAATCTCATCTAATCTACTGCAAACCAAAAATGACACGACGCAATCATGATTAGGACGTGAAAGCGACAATGCCCTAAAAATAGAAAGAAACAACACTATAAAACAAGAAAATCAAAATACAACTCGACCAACAATATAAAAGACCCACACAAACCAACATGCCAAGAATCATGAACTTATAACGAAACAACAACATGATTCAAAACACGGGCAAACATATATACAAAACACCCAGCAGCAATTGAACCAAAGAAAAACAAAGATAAAAAACCTACCTCAAACGTAAACAAACCCGTGCTAACTTTCTGAATCGATTCGCACACAATATCCCTTCTCTATCTCGATCAATTTGCTCAAATGAACTCTGCTATTGCTCTTCGCGCTCTTAGACTTGTAATAATAACAATAATGATCGGCTTTAACCCTTAATAAAGGTAAATATGTGAATTTCTACCTACACCGACAACCACCATTAATGCATTAAAATGTAGTAAACGCAAAGTCGGAACTATAAGAGAATGAACACTGGTCTGCAGTGCAACTTCAGTCAACAAGTCAACAAAAAAAGAGGTGGCGGGGGCGGAACTAAAATGAAAATAGGATCTTAAATTTATAAAATTTCCAAACCTTGTTCCCATTCTGGCTCTGCGTCCGACAACTAAAAACAAAACAAAAACAAATACAAAAAGTTAAATAAAAGACCAACCTAATAAAACAAAAACACAAAAACCGAGACAAAGCAAAAAATAAAAATAAATAGCGGAGGCGGGATCGAAACTGATTGTGAACTTGCCAATTTTGTTAACAACCATCGCAATTCCCACTCCGGCTCTGCTTCCACTAAAGACTAAAAAAAAAACAAATTCAAAGAAAAGACAATTGGGATAGAACCAAAAACAAGCCTCAAAAGAACTTTCAGAACCCGATTCCGTTCCGGTTCCGATTCCGACAGAGAAACCAAAGAAAAACAAAGTATTGGCAAAACTAGACTCCAAACTTTGTTTCAAAAACAACCAAGTACAAAAAAAAAACAAAGGGGGACCCATTTTGACCAAGGCAAAAGATGGGGTGGTTATGCAAGGCATAACACTTATATATTTGCGGGCAAAAATAGTGTTCACTTACCAAAGCTACTTTCTTATCCACTCCAAAATGACCTGATAAACCTCCATTATGCTTCTTAATAACTCCCTGATATACACAATTGATTTCCTTTGAATAATACCTTCTTGAATAAGTTAATCCATCCACTAGATTTGGTCTGTAACTATTGGTGCCTTACATGCTTTCCATGCTTCACCAAAATATACATCATCTTCATACATATGTTTTAATTCTTCAAATCCCAATACTTGTATTCTCATCTCTCTTAGAAAATTCTTCTTATGCTCAATGCATCTACAAATTTATATGACTTCTCACTCCTATTCTTCAACACAAATGTATAACTATGCAAGAACTCAACCTATCTCAAATGACTCTGATTCAACTTCCCTTGACTATTCAAATACTACAACACTTGATGATTTGTATACAGCACAAACTCCTTAAGTAGCAAGTAATGCTTTACTTCTTCAAGGCTTGAATTATGGCATATAATTCTCTATCATAAACTAAGTATCTTTTGTTGGCAGATGGTCAGTGCTCCCCTTAGGATTCATGACATGAACTGCCTCTTGTGGATCTATTAACTCTAGCAGTTGTATCGGGCATTAAAAGGTCGATCTTTTGGTACAACAGAAACTGTGGTCCAAAAATTGGTATCAAAGCCAAAGGTGTTAGGTTTGAATCCCCTCGGGTAACGTTGAGGGGGAGATTGTTGGTAGATGGTCGACACTCCCCTCGAGATTTGTGGCATGGACTAACTACCTCCCATGGATTCATTAACTTCAGTAGTTGTATCGAGCATGAAAAGGTTGATATTTTGGTACAATGACAACTGTGGTCCAACATATTCTTCTAGCATCATTCAACTTCTCATTGACTACAGGTCTTCCTTCTTGACTCAACACTGCTCCAATTGCATTCCACTTGCATCACAGTCGACTTGAAATACTTTGTTAAAATCAAGTAATGCTAACACTAGTTTCTCTATCACCTTTTGCTTCAACAATTCAAAACTCTTTTGTGCTCCAAATGTCCACTTGAAATCCTTCTTGTCTCCTCTTATTGTCTTTGTCATAGGGTTACAAACACTACTGAGAATTTTGATAAACTTCTGGTGGAAACTAGCTAATCGATGAAATGATCTTACTTCTCCAATGTTTACCAGTGTAGGACAATCCAAAATTTCTCTCACTTTCTCCAAATCCATCTTCAATCCTTCAGCAAAAATAACAAATCCCAAATATACCAACTTTGTTTTCATGAAACTACACTTCTTGGCATTAACCAACAACTTCTCTTCTCTCAACCTTTGTAATACTTGTCATATGTGCAACAAATGTTTCTTTCTAGTCTTATTGAAAATTAAAATATCATCCAAGTAAACAATGATAAACTTACCCAAGAATCTCTTCAATACCTCATTCATTAATTTCATAAAATTGCTTAGTGCATTGGTCAATCCAAAATGCATCACTAACCACTCATACAATCCTTCATTTTTCTTGAATGTAGTCTTCCATTCATCTCCTTCTCTGATTTTGATCTCGTGATATCCACTCTTGAGATCAATCTTTGTAAAATACTTTTCTCCACTGAAAGAGTCCATTATGTCATCCATCCTTGGCAATGGAAATCTATGCTTGGAAGTGATCTTATTGATTTATCTTGAATCTATACACATTCTCCACTCTCTATCCTTCTTTGGTGCAAGTACACCAGGTACCACACATGGGATCAAACTTTCTCTAATTAATCCTTTCCTCAACAACTCTTGTATATTCCGATTCAATTATGTGTTTTCTGCGAGTGTCATTCTATGTCCTACTTTATTTGGAAAACTTGCTCTAGGTATTAGATCTATTTGATGGCCGATACTCCAAACCTTTGGTAAACTGTCTAGTACATTGTCTAAAATGATGTCCTTATACATGGTCAACATCTTTATGACTTCTTCACTCTCTTCGATGGAATTCTCTATCTTTGGACCATTGTTTTTCTTTGGAATCAATTCAAAACACATGTTCTCATGTCTCAACCCATCATTAAATTTCCTTCCATCTATCAAACATAGTTTGGTAATGCCACAAATTTTAGTCTTCTCCTCCTCCTCTAAAGGTATCAACTTGATTCTTCTCCCATTTTATGCCACAGTATACATATTTCTTCTTCCATCATAAATAGCTTTCTTATCATATTACCATGGTCTTCCTAATAGTAAATGGCATGCATCCATAGGCATAATATCACACAATACTTCATACCTATATGATCCAATATGCAATTTCACCATACATTTTGCATTCACTGATATCTTATGTTCATCTTGAATCCATGCTATCCTATAAGGGTTCAGATGTTTCAATCTCTTCAAATTCAACTTTGTTATCATCTCCTCTAAAACTTGATTATTAGTACTACCAGTATCAATGATAACTTTGCATACCTTTCCTCTAGACTTTACATTTGGTTTTGGATGGACTCTTCTTCTATGGTGGTTCTTCAGTTACTTCATGCATCAAAGCTCTTTTCATTACCAATGATTCACCTTTCGTAGGTTTCCCAGCTGAATTAGGGGATCCAACTTGTTCCTCCTCCACATATGTTGTTCTTCTGATATGCTCAAGTTTCTTTTTGGTACTTCCCTAATGACACTCAAATGCTCTATTTCCTTCACCTCCACACTTGAAACAGGTTCCTCTGAATGGTCTTCTCTCATATCTCCATTCATTCCTCTGGATCCTTTGTTACAATAAGAATTATGACCTCCTCTATCACTAGGATAGAATTTTTGATCTTCTTTGCCTCTGTGGTATGATTTAGAATCCTTTTCTTCGCTCCAGTAGGGTTTTGAATCTTTCTTTTTTTCCACATAGGGTCTTCTTTATCCGGACTGGTTTCCATTATTTTTAAATCTTTCTCTTACACTTCTATGTCTTTGTTCAAACTTCTTGTTCAGCTTCTCTTCAACCTTTAATGCAAATTGGTATGATTCTTCAACAAATGGAATCTTCACCAGGCTCAACTCTTCTTGAATGTTTTTTCTTAGTCCATTGATATGTCTAGCAACCTTCTCTTTGCTTGCTTCACTATGACCGGTTCTAATTATCATCTTATAGATTTTTCAGTATACTCCTTCATATATCTTTCTTTTTATCTCAAGTTTTACAATATATTCAACAATTCTAGTTCATAATCTGCTAGTATGAATTGATTCTTCAACTTTGTCACCATTCTATCACATTTGATGATTCTTTCTTTGCCTCTTCTATTTCAGTCCAATTGAACTTCCTTCCACCATAGTGCAACATGGCCTTTCAATTTTGTTTTCACAAATTTGAGTCTTTTTGGATCTTCAATTTCCTCGTATTTGAAGCATTCCTCCATTTCATTGATCCAATCAATTAATTCTTCAGGATTCTAATTTATTGTGTAATTTTAAATTTCAACTCTGGGTCGCTTACCAATTTTTGAAATCACCTTCAACATCTTTATTTGATATAATTCTTCTTCATCTTATAGGGTTTATGCAATTTGATTCACATGTTATACTTCATCATCACTTTCATCATTCTACCTATGGTTTAGGCCTCACCTTCAATCTTTTTCAACTGCATCTAACCTAACTCACATCTCATGCATCATCTCTAGCATTTCATATATTCTTCCAACAACAGTTTCCATAATAGGTGCTCTCCTTGGCAGCATCTATCCCCTTGAATCTAGTGCAACTTCCTCAATTCAGCGATCTGGCTACAAGGGTTTCAACTACCTCACAATTGAGAATTGTTTCAAACAAAATGTAGTCTGCCTCAAGTCAGTGATCTATTCACCTTAAATAATGCCTTTAGGAATCAAAACTTTCTCTGATAACACTTGGTGTAGTCACGGTAGGAGGGTTCTAAAAGGAATAGTCTGGAGCATGCAGCAATGAGTCAAAATAGCAGAAACAATGTAGAAAATAGATATGTGAACATGAATCTTCATTCATATAGAGTGCTTTCATGCAACAGTGGCCACAAGGGTGAATATACAGGGCTTGCAGGCCTTTCCTTAGGGGCTTCAACAATAGAACTAGCCAACAAGCCTTATTACATAACCCTGAAGGGTTATTGCAAAAAGTGTATTGATCTGAATCTAAATCTACTAAATGATTTCTAACTGATGGTTCCTAAATGATTATAGTGCTTATAAATATGCTCCTCCAGCTCCAAAACATATTTGCATTGGCCACAAGGGTTAATAACCCACTGAATGATCAAACATGAAGTTCGACCACAAAACATGAATAGGTAACTCCACACAAGAAGATATAAATTTTAGATCTCCAAGATAGGTCCCAATGAACCCAAGATGTTCTAATGATATTCCATTTAGGTCCACATGATCTGGAATAGGTCCAATAAGAATTCAAGATCAAGTCAGCCCCAAATGCCCTGACTAGTAAAATAGTTAAATTCTAAGAGTGACAACTTCCGATAGCCAAATGTAAATGATTTAAAATTTGTATATGTAGTAGATGTCAATGTGTAGATGCTATATCATGCTCTACAAGCTGAGAAACAATGATACGGTAAAATTTGAAATGAACTACTGAAACTTCTACTGAATACAATTTGAGAAAAGAATTGTTTTTGGTTGATATAGGATTGTTTTACAACCAGAGATGCTCCTACATCACTAGATCTCAATTCCCTTAATAGACATCTCAAATATAGGTGGATATATTATTAAAATGTATATCATGCCAATGCCTATATTCGTGTTCTCTCTAATGGAATCTCTCTTCCCCAATCAAGGTATCTCCCAACAAGGCTAATCTTTTTTCTCAATCTAACTATATGAGGACTCTCAAAATTACCCCACTCAATTGCATGCATAGTCACCTTATAGAGAAGGGTGAGAACTACCTATATGCAAGGCATCTTTCCTAGGTTTAAAATGATATAGTAGCTATTTTAATACTCGCAATATCTATGGTACTAAGTTAGCTAGAGAATCCTCATGAATGGGTGTCAAAAGTAGCTCCTCAATTTTAATCTTGGGTGAAGGTTCTTTGACATAGTCATCCAAGGGTGCCTACTTGTTCCTTCAATAATTATTGGTTAATCTAGATGAATCCTCCTGCATAAAAATATAATATTTAGAGAACACACTAACCCAAAAAAGTGAACATACACACCCAAAGCTCCTAGTCTAGCAACTAGGCTTTGGTATCAAATATAATACCTAAATTTTACTAAGGAAAAAACATGCAAAAATAAAGCCAACATTTTTTCCTTAATAATAATTGCATCACACAAACTAAGATACACACACTAACACACAAATTTTATCATCATACATGATACAAATAAACATAAACATCCTACACATGTATATATATAAGTAAATGACTCACTTGTAGGGAGATAACGCTATCTCAATCTACAAAGAGATGACATGCATCTCAATGCAACTCTATAACATAAATATATTAACAAGGATTAGGCATAATTAAACCCATTTAATTCCATTAATTATAAATTTAATTAATTATATACACTAATATATTCATTTCTTTTCCTTAAGTAAATGAAATAACAATAGGTGATCAAACCATTGGTTTTCCTTTATTCCCAATAAGCAAGGGTGCAAGAGATGAATTCCTAATGATTGTTAGACATATATTTCAACTTATTTTCTAATTCATTAAGATAATACCATTCATGACTAAATAATGTCTACATCTATTTTTTTAACCCAAAATCATAAAGCCAAAATTGAGTTCATTGAAACATATAATCTCATTTCAAAACACCACAATACTTTTATAAATACTCAAGTAACCTATAGGAATAAATTTCAATTTACAAATGCTAACAAAAATATGGTTTTAAGAAACTATGGCGAGTTTACCATTATAGGAATAATTTGCTCCTTTCACAAGTAGCATTTTCCTCATGCTCCTTTCACAAGGGTATAGTTCTATTTATAGAGGAAGAGAAAGTAATAGAGGCCATTGAAACTAAAAAGACAAAGGAAAAATTAGTGAACAAAGACAACAAATATAATGTTATTGCAATAAGTTTTGTAGATGGAGTAAGGCTATATATTAAATAGTTCAAATGAAGGAAGAAGAGAAAATTATGTGCAAGCGTACACAAGTAATCCAAATGAAGTTCAAAGACGAGAAAGATAAATATCCACAAAAAAATCCCTTTCATGCAATGAATTTAAAACCCCAAATAATAAGTTATAGTTTCTAGATACAAATTTTTCTAATCATATGTTAGGTTGTGGGGTAGCATTTATAGAGATAAATCAAAAAATTGAAAGTGAAGTAAGGTTGGGTAATAATAAAGTGATATAATTTTATGGAAAAGGAAAAATGAACATTGACACTAGACAAGGGAGACCATAAGTTATTCATGTATAGCATTCCCCACAACTAAGGAATAATTTAATGAGTGTTGGAAAAATCATTTAAAAGAGTTGAAACAAAGCTTTGATGATAAAGTGTTAAAAATATATGATATGAGACAAGGATTAAAGTTTATTGTTGCAACAAAAAAGATAAAGAACAAAATGTTTCCATAGAGAATCAAATGTTTGTTATGTTACTATTGAGGATGCAAGTTAATTATAGCATAAAAGGTAATTAAATCTTAATTTTTAGGGACTCCATATATTGTATCAAAGAAACATGGTACATAGGTACCAAATATTCAAGGAAGAGAAAGGAAGAATGCAAGGTTTGTGAACCTAGAAAATACCATAGGGACACATTTCCTTGGAGTGAATGAAGAGAAAGCCAACAATTAGAGCTGATGAATTTATATTTGTGTGGTCCCATTCCAAATAAAGTATAGGTACGAAACAATACATGATTAATTCATTAATATTTTTAATAAATATTTATGGGTTTATTTTTTGAAGCCTCCAAAATGTTTAAGGCTATGATATGAGTTTTTTTTTGCTGGGATTTGATAAATGTTGTGCAAGAAAAGGAGTTAAAAATAATTTAAAACTCTTAAAAACACAAAAAATGATGTGGTAGATAGAAAAATAAAACACTAATAGAATCAACAATAAGCACACTATAAACAAAGGGTACAAATAAGCAGTCTATTTGGGTGGCGGGCGGGGTCATTTTGGGTAGTCTTTTTGAGAACTGGTGCATAGGTTGAGAGTTTTTGTTTAGGGATGGTACCCTTGGGTGGTTTCGAAATCACATTTATTGTAAGGGTGTTGGGTGGTAGGGTCTGTATAGTTTGCTTTCTGGGTTGATGACCTGGTTGTTGGGGTTGGCTGGTACTTAATTTGTAAATCCTTCTCTTTTTATAATTAATAAAATATACCATATTACCAATCAAAAAAAAAAAACCCAAATATTGCAATAAGAGATATGAGACCTCATGAAGCATGGTATGAAAGAAATCCTGTATTGGCACACTTGAAATTATTTGGTTGTTTAGCATATGTTCACATAGGTGATGAGAAAAGGTAGAAATTAGATGCAAAAAAAAAGCATTCATATTTACAAGTTATAGTGCAAAAAGAAAGACCTACAAGTTTTATTCAACTCAAGGAAGAAAAAGTACTATTTCACAAGATGTAATATTTCTTCAATGGGTATATAAATACCATTTGAAGAAAGAGAAAGAAAAATAAGTTCAAGAATAATTTGGGATTAAGAAGAAAAAAATGAAGATTCAATTTACCTATATCAATTTCAAGCAAGGTTCTTATAACAAGAGAATAATGCAAACTCATCCTCCAAATTACATGTTAGATTAAAATTTTGAAAGGAGGTAAAGAAGAATATGTTGAATAGGACAACTAAGAGGAATCAGTTGTCACAAATTTAATCTCTTTAATTTAATCACCGAAACTAATTCTTAACACTTCTTAATCAATAAATCATCAAATGCCAATGCAAAAACTTAAATCCAACACATAAACACAATAACACCAGGTTTAAGTAGAAATCCCAATAAGGGAAAAACCATGGTGAGGATTAACTCACACTATAGATAATATCAAAATCGATTACAAGAGGCTCACTGCCTAAGAAACAAGGCTCACTACCGAAACAAGGACTCGCTGTCCAATAGGGCTAATAACCTGAAGGCTCATTTCTACAGAGATACAAAGAAGAAAAAGAAGACTTGTTACAGAGACTACAATCCCAATGCAACAAATTATTCCACCACAATCACTCATAGACATGCATGAATGATAGAGTTCACCTTCTACTCACTACATTTGGAAACTTAGCATTAAGCTTCACATTGATCTTCCGCACTCACATCACACGCACACTCACTGAATAGAATCAATGTCACAACTATCTGAACTTTCTCTTTTCTCTTATCACTCTTCTTCTTCACTCTTGTATGTTTTTCACCACTAACTCATCTTATATTTATACCATCTTCATCTTTGAAACATATCCAAAGTCGGCCATCCAAATTCAAATTCAAATTAGGTTGACACTAAAACATCCTAGGGTGGAATTAGAATGAGGGTGACCCAAACACACACTTCAAGGGACCCAAAAAGATCATACACGCTTCATCAACCTCGAAAGTAATATTTCACACAAGGTCGACCAAACCAGTGTAAAACACATAGAACCATTAAGCACGCACCTTCCAAATACCTAAATTAATTTCAACAAAATCAAGGCAAACCAACTCTAAAACCGCAAATCATAATATTGCATTAAAGAGAAATCTAGACCAACAACATTTCTCTCGGACCTTAACCAGAAACACAAAAAACCACAGTTCACAACTGGTGAACACAACTTGCATTATGCAATGAATCAATAGCTAAAAATCTAGATATAGCATCTTCTAACAACCATGATCAACATATCTCAACCACACAAACATAGGATAAAATCTAGAGCAAAACCCAGAGCAACCACTGAACGCCTGCAACATATCTTAATTACAATTTCCTCAACATATACATCCAACAACAACTAGTTGATAATCAGTTGATTAGTTGACATCAATGAGAACACCTTCAATCTTTCCATTCTTCCTAAGTATCTATAAGATATGTTGAATAATTTTAATATACTTGATTTTAAAGGGTTTGATGTACCAATTACACATGGATAAAATTTGATGAAAGAAGATGGGTCGCCAAAGGTAGATGAAAGAAAATACAAAACTATTGTTGGTAGCCTAATGTATTTGAGAGCTACAATACCAAATATTATGTTTATAGGATCATTTTTTTAAACATATATGAGTGAACCAATAGAGAGGCATTTACAAGTAACAATAAGGATAATTATCTATATGAAGGAACAAAGGATCATGGAATCCATTATCATTCAATTGAAGATTCAAAGTTTGGTTATTTGAATGTAGATTATGAAGGACCATTAGATTATAGGAAGAGCACATTAGGGCATTATTTTACACTAGAAATTGGATTGATAACATATATCTCAAAGAAGAAAAATATAGTGGTGTGATTAAGTATTAATGTAGAATACGTTGTATTAATAATAGCATGTACACAAATAGTTTGGGTGATAAGAGTTTTGGAAGATTTAGGAGAACAAATAAATCATATAGTGATATTTTTTGACAAGGATGGAGCAATAAAGTTGAGTTAAAATTCAATATTTCATGCAAGGAAAACACATAGAACTAATACATCATTACATGAGAGATTTGGTACAAGAGAAGAAAAATGAAATTTAGTTTTGTAGGTCAAAGGAATAGCTGGAAAAGATAATGACTAAAGGTATAGTAAATAATACATTTAGGTTTGAATACAAAGTTGGAAATACATGGATTTTGCATCTATTAGGAAAAACATAAAGGTTGATCAAACCATTTCCTACATAAATCCATGAGAGAAAAGAATGCATGAAAGCTTACAAAATAAAAATATGCAAAGATAAAATATATATCATAACACAAGATATACCTTGGGAAAACCCCCATAGAGGGAAATCCCAACCTCCAAAATCATCCACATTCAATGTATTATTTAATAATGAAACATTACAATATGCTTACAAAGTCTCCATGAGCACTTCTAAAACATCAAGCCTCTCCAATGTATCCTCCATTGTTGAATCATCTATCCACACATTGTTAGAATATTGTTAGTGATATCAAAGAAGGATCAAGTTTCTATCAAAAGAGATAATATTCCTTGATATTTATGCAAATAGCGGTCGACTACATCTTGGGAGAAATCACTAAAGAAATAATTATAAAGTTTTTATTAAGGTTGACCTCCTTAATAGTCTTCATGATGTTGGTTGGCCACTTTTTCAATATGTTCAAAAGCAATCATATATAGTGTGTGTGTGTCTATGTGATAAAAATATGATTATGAGGAGAAGCAAACATTTTTAGAGGAGTAGCATTTATTATATAGGTAGCGATTATTATTTATGCAAAAATCAGTGATTAAAAGAAGATAAAAAGGTAGTTAAGGCAGGGCTCCAATAATGAAGAGGTTCTGATATAAATATGAATGTCTCCCTTGGTAAAGAGTAACTATTGTGAAATGGCATCTTTTTATAAAATCACCTCCTCTCAAGTTGATATAAAAATGAAGTTTGTGAAGTTTTGTGAGGCTGAAAAAAGATGTAATATCATTCAACAGAGTAGAATTGAAGCAAAAATATTTGAAGAAAGATATTGGTGTGGAAATATTATATTTTTTGTAAGCAAATAGAAGCATGTAACAATGAAGTAGATATGAGTATGTGAGATTTAGGAAGATTATAACATTGTATTGATAGATAATAAGAATATTTTTTGAAAAGGGGTTACATGTAGATTTAAAGAAACGGTATGGAATACATAGAAGTATATAGCATGAAGATCAAGAAAGAGAAATAAATTGTGAAATTGGATAGAATATAACACATGAATATTATTCAATGTGAAAAATATAAGAAGAGTGTAGAGTGAGACATACAAGTATACAAGATTAAAGGAGATTGAATTGTCCATCATCCATTGTAGAATCAACATGCATAAGGTGGGATTTTATTTTGGAATTTGGCACTTCCCAAAAGAAGAGATTGATGTCTCTTGTTGAGTTGGTGCTCAATTGTGGGGATTGGTGTCTCCAATGGGTTGGGCCTACAAATAATTTAAGAGGGAAATAGTGTCTCTTTTGGGTTGGTCCTTACAATTTTATAAGACAAGTTTGTATAAAAACAATATTTTGTCGTGGTTTTATCCCGTAAGGGTTTCCACATAAATTTGGAGTTCGCGTGTTGCATAATTGTTAGATCTTGTGTGATTGATATTGATATTATCATTAAGTGTTATAAAAGTAAAATATTATCTTATACTGATTCACTCCCCCCTCTTAATATAAGTGTGTTTTATTACACATCCCATGCCATGCTTCACCTATGTACTTAGAAGAAAACTCATTACAATTATAGCCAAGCCAAAATCCCAAACCATCCAACCTCAATTGTAAACATGTGTTTTCTTTTATAGAAATAAGCTCACATAATAAAATAAGTGTTAAGGTAAAACCATGTGACTCAAAACCATGAGTTCACACAATCATTGACCCCACATTTAATTTTTTATACTAAGTTTCCCAAATATTAAATTTGTTCCCATGTGCAACTCAAACATAAAATATCTAACCCAATGTTACATACAGCTTTACAAGTGGCCCCAAATAAATATTTAATGTGGCTAAACACATCACCTATTGATGAAGTGGGGGACTCTCCCTTCTCAAACTACAAATGAAAATCACTTAAATGGTTTGACTTAAATCTGAAATAACTTAGAAAAACAAAACAATGCAGAAATTTTGCATACAAATTTTCAATTTCTTTATTCAAAGCTCTCCTACAAACATTAGAGTATCTTCTCCGAAATGAAAATACAAAGATTTTAGCCTCTTGGACTAATAAATACACATTAAAAATCAGATTCAAAACTGATCTTAATAGAAAATAATATTAAATATAAACTATTGATTCAACTCCTTCAAATTACTCTCAACCTACAACCTTCACCCTGCAAACTCCAATCTATAAATTGTATCCATCTTCAAAAATGGATTCCATGATCTGTTTTATTTTCACAACACATTCAAACCTGTCATAAACCTACAATAACAATGTCCAAAACCCTCCCAGGAAAAAAACTACGCCTGCAACAACCTTCAAAATCAAGACTGGCTACAAAAACATAGTCCAAATTGCTTGTAATCTTCAAAAATAAACTCCAAAAACTTTTCCAACCAAAAATCATGACCAATATGGGAAGCAAACCCCCAAAAATGCATGCCAAAAATATTTAATAATATAAAAAATGCTTTCTTAACCCACTCCCACCAAAATTGTCAAAATGGGAGTCCATTCCTAAATTTTAGGGCAATTTCCAATGTAACTCCTATCAAATCATCTTGGGCGCCCACCTTTTGCATGCATGATTTTAGGAATTTTTAAATGCATTTTCCAACTCATATTCCCTCCAAGATGCACACCTAATAATATTTATTAGCAATTTTGAATATTAAATTTTTTCCAAAATTTTCCCCCTAATTTAACTCCACACCATTATCTTGCCACAAAATGACAAAGGCATTTATTTAATAAATATTTTAATCTAACCTTGAAAATTACCTTATCAAATAAATCACCTACCCAACCTTAGGAAAATAAATTAAATATCATTTTTGGTTGATGCAAGATTGTCAATCAATCATGGATGCTCCTACATCACCTATGATGCACCACAAACAAATAGTTATCTTACATAATTAATTAATTCAATGTTATGCAAGGTGGACAACACCTATTCCTAAAAATATCAAGGCAGAGATTGTAGGAAATTCTGATGTCAAATAGAAAAATATTGATTAAGCTATACCTACAAAGTTTATTGATGTTGATGAAGGAAAAATTTGGTTATAGTTAAAGATATTTGTATTATTGTTGAAGATGGTAGTCAATTACTATTGAAGATGATAGTTCGTTGTTGAAGACATTGTTGAGAAAGATGACAAGTTGATGGAGGCATGTTTATAATTTTTCCATCTCATTGGAATCTTGGATGAAGTCAAAATGTAAGACCCCTCCGTTTTGCTTTCTGGACTGGACACTATGTCCTTGTTTTGCTTTGAGTTGTGTTTCTAGATTTTTAGATACTATATCTTGTGTGTGTTATTTGATCGCTATTTATAGAGTGATGAACTATTATTTGATGTGATGTGGTTTATCTGATGTTTTATTTTACATGCTTTAATTGGAGTAATGATGTTAGTTGATATAACATGTTATTGCATATGAGATTATTGAGTATAATAGAATTTTCAGTTATGATGATTGTATTGGTGAAGGGGACGGGTTCACATCACTCGCTTGCGAGTGCTCTGTGATTCCGTGATTTCCTCTTCACGATGTATATTTTATGCTGTTTATATATATATATGATGTTGTTTACTTGGTTTTGAGGTTTGCAGGTACATGACATCGACTCCACCTGGTTTCACAAGTTTGAGTGTGTCGATCCAACGGTTAAGTTGAATGGGAGATAGTAGCTAGATAGCTTGTGTCAAGTCTACACCCTAGCCATAGTGTGTCGTCGGTCATGTGTGTCGAGTCATTGATTGCATTGCTTTAATCTTATTTAATTCCGAAGGGATTCTTGACTTGGAAATAAATATTTAAAATTATTGCATTAAATTATGTTGATAGTTATTTAATTAAAATTATACATTGTTGATAGAAGTTATTATTTAAATTAATTAATTTAATTTAATTTATTTAATTCATTAAATTTAATCCAATGGGTTGTATTTAGTTATTAAATAATTAAATTAATTAATTAAATGTGATGTTAAGAAAATTAAAAGAAAGAAAAGAATTAAAATTAATTTTGGAATTTTATTTCAATTAATGGGAATTAAATTTGTATTTGAGAAATTAGTTTTCAATTTTTGTAATTAATTTATTATTTTGAATTATTAAATGAAATCAATATTAGATTTGGTTATTGAAGATATTTTCAATTATGCCAACATGTGTAAGTTTAATTAACTAGAAGAGTTTGTTGCAAATTCATTCACGGAGAGAATTTTGGAGAGGAAAAACTTCTTCAGGTGTGAGAGGATATTTTTGAAAAAAATTACACAGAGGATTGTTTTGGGAAATTCTTGGTTGTGGAGTTACATTGGAATTGTTCTGGTAAATTATGTGGTGTTTGTGGATTGCTTTCTTGATTGGAATCACTGTATTGTTGAAGAGAAACTGTGGAATCTTTGGAGGAGGCTCTACATCAAAACTTCCATTGCCTGAAGCTTCATACTAGGTTTTCTTCTATGTTTTTGTAATGTTCTTGGTTGCTTATAAAATTGTACTAATTAAAGATTTGTTTGTTAAATCTATTTAGGAAAATAAATTTGTTATTAGAAGAAGGAAAATAAATAAATAGATTTAAAGTTTTTGTTGTTCCCGTGAAATTTCTTCAGGGAAATTAGGAAACCTCTGTTGAATTTGGTTATTTGAGGAAATTGTTAGTTTGTTATTAAATCAAACTTATGGGTAAAACAACACTTAGATTTGTTTTAGGAAATTTCAATCACTATAGAAAAATGAATTTATTTCCAAAAATCTCTATAGAAATTGGGTGGAGAAATCTAGATTCCTCTTAGTTCTTGTTCTTTTATTGTCTTTGAATTGGGGGAAAATTGATTAAATGATTTAATTTTAAACCTTTGTGAATTTTGGATTGTTCTCTGGAAAAATTTGCATAATTTCACCTGTAGGTGAATATTTTCACAAAATTTCCCCAACTTGTGTAATATGGTAAATCCGTTTATATATATATATATATATATATACAATTTTTTTTTTATTAATATACTGGATAAAATATTATTTTTGCCATCCGTACGACGTCCATGGTTAAGGATTTGCGATAACCAAAGTTTTTAATTAATTTTTTTCATTGGATTTTTGTTTTGTTTTATATTCCAACCTATGGTTGGAAGGGGGAGGCATGGGAGGTGCTTCCTCCGCAATTGCCCCATGAGGGGACGACTATGGAGGGAGACCTCCACAGCCACTCCCCATCCTTTGGTATGGCGTGGCCATGGTTGGAGAGGGTCGGTCGGATAGCCTCCCCCTCCCCATAGTGCTATGACACTAGTGGATATACCTTATTCGTCCGCCCTTTCCCCAATGTAGATGTGTTGGGGTTTGTTCCTCTCTCCTACGAACAAAGCAAAAACGATGACACTTGTTATTTCGTTCGCTTCTTTTGTGTATGGATTTGATTTCTAGTATAATGGAAATTCAATTATATTTTGAAATCCAGTTGTATTAAGATATGTGTTGGCTGCAATATATAGAATATATATGCATAAACAGAATTTATATATATATATATATATATATATATATATATATATATATATATCATGTATATATATACATACTGTATATATGTAGTATATTGATATTGCATATTATTTCAATATGATTAATTGGGTAAAATAAATTATTTAAATATATTTAATTTTGTTATGGATTACATGTACAATTAAACATATAGATAAAGTTGAATATTTAATGTGTTTTATTGAATAATTATTTGCATGCAATGAAAGATATAAGAAGGAATATTTGATTGAAGAATTGAACATATTGGTTTATAGAAATGAAATATTTATTTTGTTAATATAATTGAAGAAAATATTGAGATGTATATATTACATGAGTATTTTCAATAATGAGTATACTCAATATTTTATTTTGTTTTATTTAGGCACGTGTAATTTAGTTTTGCATGGAGTTTTGTTAAAGGATAAGATTTGAATGCATGGTTAAATAGATAAGGAAAAAGATATTTTATAAATTTCATGTTTTTATATAGAAATTAGAAAGAGATATAGAATATGGTTAGAAAATGGAAAAGGTTTACTTGCATGGATTTATGTTGTTTTTAAAAGTAAATTTATAATTGATTATATTGGAGAGGCAATTAGTTATTTTAATTTATTTAAATTCTATTAGGGCAATTATTTTATTGTAAATGAAGGATGCAAGGGATATGGATTTAAAATATCCAAAAGTAGTAATATCCTCATGATTGCCTTAAATGTTTTATTTTCTCCGTATTTCATAAAGGGAAGTGAGTTTAATTGCTTTAGACGTCCAGTAATGAAAGAGGAAATAGGGTTATATGATTATTTCAGATAATCCAGTTATCATGCCTTTGACTTTATCAATGTTACCTATTGAATGAGTATGGATTTAAGAAATCCAAATATTAGATTTGATTAATGACTTGAATTCTTTTTGTAACTTTTTCTTCAAGTTGCATTTTGGGATATGGGATTAAGTGTTAGTCCAAAATTGTAAGACTTCTAGAGGATTTTAGAGGATGAGGATTGTTGTTTCTTTATGTCAACCAGTTTTTTTTCCCTTGGGTAGTGCATGGTGTCTTTTCAGTAATTTACCCGATTTCCACGAATGGGGATGTTTTGTACCTCTTGTGAAAGGAGTGGACTATCTGTTTTGTTGCCTCCAAGATGTTTGGAGTGGGTTCTATTATTTGTTTCCTCCTTGAGATGGAGTGGTTATGATGCCTAGGTTGTATGCACTTGTGATACCCTTGGTGATTAGTTTGTTTGTGTGTTGCCAAGTAGAAGAGTGGCTTCCATTAGGGGCCGGAGCCCAAAGAGGTAAGACTAGGTAACCTTTGGAAGTAGTTTAATCAAGTGATAACTAAATTAATGTACTTAGATGATTAGGATGAATTTCACACTAATCAAGATAATTAGCCTCACTCATAGACACAAGGGCTCGTTTAGACTTGGGATGAGTGAGAAGGCCTGAATTGGCATAGTATTTGATTCTGCATGAGTGAGCATTAGAGTCGGGGTTCGGTTGAGGTCAAGATTACAGGAGCCTATGAAGAATGCCCAGAGGAGATCTCATGACTACTCTACAGTGACACTCTGTCTAGGACAACAATTGGTATTTGTTTTATGTGTATGGTTCTCTGAACATACTTGATCTATTTTATGTCTAGAAGCAATGTGACCCATGTCAGTAATTTGAGAGTTGTTCTTGTTTAGTTCATTTTTTTGTGTCAGTATGAGTCTGCCTATGGTTAAAGGTTGTAGATATTTGTCCATGTTACTTTGTTACTATCTCCTAGCATGGGGGGTGGGCCTTCGGGTACCACTTGGTTGGGTGGAACATGCACCATACACCGTTGGGTCCCCCTTTATCTTCAGTACTTGGTGGCGAGACATCCAGATGGATAGCTCGCAGTTCTTGTTTTAAATTCAAGCATTGTAATATTTCTATTTGTATAAGTTATTTTATCCCTCTGATGTTTATGAGGTGGAATTATGTAATGGTAACTCATATGTACTATTGCTTCATTCTGGGAATGAGTGATGTAACTATTTGATTATGTTAATGATTATGAAATCGTACCTTAGTTGGTCATCTCATTATGTTATGTTATACATTTATGCTGATTTAATACTTATTGCTTAAAGTAATTTAATGCTATGGTTATATGTAAGATGTTTGTGTGGGTTTAAGTAATCCCAACCTTGTAGCATTAGAGGTTGTTGTTAATTCGTAAGTGAATGTGTATGTTAATTACATTTTTATAAAAAAAAATTGGTTCGCTTAAGTCATTAATTACAACTTCCTTTAGGGTTACTTGGCGAGGCATTACACAAAATTAGTAGTTATTTTAGGCATTTAAGATTAGATTTAGGAAGTTAAATTTACTTATTTTATTACTATTTTTGGCATAGGAATTTTTCCTTATTTGTTAGGTTTATTTCAATTTTATCCACTGATGTATAAAACATATAAGGTCTTATTTTTAGGACTATTTTTTCTACTTTTTACCATTTATTCTTGGGAGATAAAAATATATATTAGAGTCATTTATTTCATTTTATTTGTTAGAGAAAAAAATGTATACTTGAAGGGTTTTGCAAGAAAAGAAGATTAGAAGAATAAGGTTAGTAGTCTTACTCAAGGAATTTATTTTCTATAATTAATATAAGTTTGTATTATTGTTTTATTTCTAATTTTCAATATAATAGTTCCTATCCTATGCCCCTATCAACCATGGGCCTTAGTCCTCCCAAGAACCAATTGTCGAGGTGGGTGGGAGGGAGGCCCCTTTCCTATCATTATTGTTGTTGGGAAGGAGTCTATATTCTTGTGTGACTATAGTTTTGTCAACAAAAAACATGCATGCTTGGCATTGTACCTCAGTGCTAAAGATCGAGGGTTCAAAAGTGTGTTATATAGATTTAGCACCACCAAGATTGTGTTTTTGGTTACCTAGGCCCCTTCCTAATCAATAACAGGTGGTTTGTTTCCTAGCTATGGGTCAAGGATTGGGCCATCAGAATGGAGCCTTGGTTTGACTACTTGTTCGTAAGACTTCTCCTTATTTGTGGCTTGTTCCCTAGTAAAGGAAGTAGATCTTGGGTCCTTACCAACATAAGTCTACTATTGCAGCCTGATAAGCTTGATTGTCATTGATGTCAAAAGTATTATTAAGTGTGTATATGGTTTGGAGATTGTTAGTATGTGGAGATATCCAATTTTATATGTTAGCATTGCAATTTTCTGAAAGACTAAAGGCTAGATTGATGTCTTAGTATGATGCAAAGGTGAATACACATATCTTGATGTGTTTTCAGGATGAGTACAATGATATTTTGTTAGTTTGGTGTACGGCAGTCAATGACAAGTTGTAGAAGTTTTATCTAAGGCATTCACAATATATACTCTAAGGAAGAGACAGTATTTTGGTCTACATCCTTTACTAGAGAAAGATTTAGTCTTGCAATTCAGAAGTTAAGTTGATGGAGATGTGAAAGCAGATATAGTCGAATATTATAAAGTTTAGTTGTATGAGCTTATGTGGACACTCCACGTGTCTCATAGTGTCTAAGGTACGAAGTGCATGAAAATATTTCTTATTTCTAGTACCATACAAATGTTTCAAGTCATTTTGTGAAGTTATATTTTTGTTGAGGCCAACTAAGGAATGTTGATAATGTGTGCTACTAATTCAAGTCTAAGCAGAGTTTAAGGAGTGATTGAATATGTTGTATGGACCTCATGCCGACTCATTTGGGAAAAATTTAAATAATTTTTTATCTCTTTTGAGTATCACTAATGGTTATGAAGGTCAACATCCTACAAGTTTCATATTTTCTTGTAAATGGCCGACTTAATGTATTTGCAAAGTGTGTGGATGATACATATAGAAGATCAAAGATGAGAAGTGATGTATGGGAGTGTGTGAAGATGTATAAGTGTATGGGAATATTTTAATAAGATCTTCCTTAGATCTAATGTGCATAATTGATGACTATTATTGGGTTGAAGCCATAAAATTAATCATATTACAATTATTATAATCTACGAGTTGTAGCTTCATTGGGTGTAACCCTAAAACTGTAATCAGGGAGTTGTAGCTTCCTTGGGTTGTAGCCCTAAATCAAATTTGTAACTATTTCTCATTTGTGAGGCTAGATTTGGATAGTAGATCCAAGCAACATTTCTCACTATGGTTTTCCCTATGGGGTTTTCCATGTATATCCTGTGTCAACTGTGTTCTTGTGTGGATGCCTATCTTCTTTCCCATTTTAATTAGGTAGATGAATGCTTTAATGGTGTAAGTTAGCTTCAGCAGTTAAAGATTAAGATTAAAATTTGAAGTATATTAATTCAATCCCCCCTCTCAATATTCTAGTGTGTTCAACATTCGATATCAAAGAAAGGTTCCTTGATATATGATGACAGAAGGAAGGAAAATTCAACTTTAGGAAACACTTCAATTATTGGGAAACGAAAATGACACTTAGCCAAATAGAACCATTACAAGCAATTCTATAGAATGGATCTCAGCAAAAATTCATCAGCAATTCTAGCAATAAAGAGCAATTCATTCAATGAAGAACCACAATGACGGACAAGAATAAAGAGTGTAAGAATTGAGAAAAATCAAATAGTATTAGATAAAGTGACAGCCAACACTTCTAAACTATTATCCCAATCTAAACAAGAGAATACAAACAAAGAGAGCAATTAAAATGAAAGCAAATGAAATAAAACACTCCCTTTTGAAGTTGATTCTTTCTCTTGTCTCTCCTATTTCTTCTTATGCCAATATTGCCCTCAGATTTGTTGATGAAGTTGTGCAAATACCTGCAAATAGTAAGCAAGAAAGTTGGAGATAATTAGTTGTTAAATT
Source organism: Sequoiadendron giganteum (assembly GCA_007115665.2). Lineage (NCBI taxonomy): Eukaryota > Viridiplantae > Streptophyta > Pinopsida > Cupressales > Cupressaceae > Sequoiadendron > Sequoiadendron giganteum. The sequence goes on along the minus strand of CM021109.1, from coordinate 341,671,623 downwards.
GAAAATGGAGGGGAAGGGTTTCTTTTATAGACAACAATTCGAATGGACGGACGAGATTGATCTTCCAGAAAGATTCTAAGATCAACGGATGAGGATTCATGAGAGGGAAGTTATGAAATGGATGGCCAAAATCGAGTTTCTAGAAAGATGCCAAGATCTACGGTTGAGAATTGATGCAACCAGAATATGCCATGCATGGAAAAGATATGACGCCGATGGCTATGACGCCTAATGGCTATGACAGACATGCAGGACATGCAGACTATGATATGAAATAATGACAGGGGATCTTTGACCAAAATAGAGGGATAATTATTTATTTTAAATTATTTATTTGAAAATGGAAGGGGATGACAAGTGGCAAATAAATAATTTATTTTAAATTATTTATTTGAAAATGGAGGAGAAGGACAAGTGGCAAATAAATAATTTATTTTAAATCATTTATTTGGAGGAAATGAAAAAGGATATTTAATTAAATTCATAAATTTAATTAAAGGAGGAAATATAAATTAAATATGGATAATTGATTAGGATCAATTATTTAAAGGAGAAGAATGACACATAACTAAATAATTTCGTTAATTATTTAATTATAGAAAAATAAAAGGTCAAATAATTATTATTATTTGACTATAGACATGTGATAAAAGATAAATAATTAAATAAATAATGATTTATTTAATTATTGAAGAAAGGGGTATTAGTGACGCAATTAAATAATTTTAATTGATCAAGATAGAAATGAGAAGGTGAATCAATTAAATAATTTAAAAACTATTTAATTAATAAAGGAATATGATCGAACATAATAGAATAATTAAAATTATTCAATTATTGAAAGATGATGACTAGGAAAAATGATGCTCATAGACTTAGGACATTTTTCAGTGTCTACATTTTGCCCCTCTTTGACATAATGTAGTTCATCGCATTGTGTCAAAGAAATTTAATTCTGAAATATGCCCCAGTGTAAAGAGAAAGGGGAAGGATGACCAAGAGGGTTGTGGTATGCCCCCTCAAGAGGACATGCGGGTTCAAAGAACATGAATGTGCTCTTGAAATGGAAGACAAGACTAAAGGATGAAGGATAGAAGAAATGTTAGCATGAAAAGAGGAAAGAAGATAGACAGGAAATGATAATACAACCAACTTCCATGCTTACATTTATATTTATCATCATTGGGCATCGGAAATGTCACAAATGGACCACAAACACCATGGTATGATATAGACCAAAGTGTGCAAGGTGACCATTTGGGAGAGACAAATAGTCAAAAAGACAAGGAATGCCCCAGCTCATACTAAGGACCCAATTGTCCCAGTCCTTTTGCCAAGACAAACCACAGGAAGCAATCAAAGAAAAGAGGCCATGATCCATCATCGTCCCTCTAAATCCATTGATAGGACATCCTCGAAGAGACTAGTAACATGACCCAAAACCAATTGAAAAGATAAGAAAATCCAGACCAACAAAGTGTTTGCCAAGATAGTGTTTTCCAATGATAATGATGATTGTTTGATTGGTTGATTAGGTTGACCATGATGACCGAGTTGATTGATAGGTTAATAAGGATTGGTAAAATGATTTGATTGATGATGCTGAGCCTCTGGAAGGACACATCCTGATGAAGGAAATATTGATTGACCAAGCTGATAAGATTGAGTGGTGTGACAAAGTTGATTGATAATGATAATGCTCGATTTCAGGAAGGACACATCCTGATTAAGGAAAAATTGATTGAAAAAGTTGACAAGATTGATTGATTGTTTGAAAAATATTGATGAATATGACCAAGCGATGTGACAATACCCAACCATAGGAAGGACACATCCTATTTAGGGAGAGGACACATCTGATAAAGTTGACCAAGTGACAAGTGTTGACATGACACCCTGACTACAAGAAAGACACATCTTGCTTAAGGTGAATGACAAGGTTGAGAAAGTCCAATCCCAAGAAGGATGTATCCTGATAAAAGACAAGAGATAAGACCAAATGAGACAAATGACATGATGCCCCATTCCGATATAAGACTAGTGACTTGATTGAGTTGATGATAGGATAATTGATTGATGAAAGATTTAATTTGTTTGTTGTTTCTTGATGTAGTTTGAATGATGATTGCTTTCGGATCAAGCACACGACCCAACTCAATGAACCCTAAAGGACTTGACCTAGGGGGCCTCGGGGGCTCATCGATAGATGGCCTTGCCTACGTAGCAATGCACAAAGACCTCGTAGTTCGACACGACTTGACTTTGTCTTATTCGAAAAAATACTGGGTCATGATTTTATTTGGACAACCTAAAGGGACTGACCTAATACCTCAGGGGCTCATTTAAGATGAGCCTTGCTTATGTAGCAAATGCGTAGAGGCAACATAGTTCGACCACTCTAACAAAACTGACTCAGACTCGGACTCAAACTCAGTTTTTGGGATTTTTGAAGCTTTTTGATGTTTTTAGATTTTGAGGATTTTATGATTTCTTGGATTTTGAAATATATTGATTTTTTTTTGGATTTTGAAATGTTTTGATTTTTTTGGATTTTTCAGGATAGTTTATGGTTTTTTGGATTTTGAAGGTTTTAAAGGGGTGATACCATGTATTATTTCCCATGAAGATACAAGTCAAGGAATTGCTCCTAGTCAGATGGATATGAAAGCAAAGGATGCTAAATTTCGGTGATCTTCAGACCATGGGAAGGACAACGAAGCTTTATTATGGATGAATGAGACTTTATTATGGATGATAACTATAGCGATCATGAAAAATGCATGTGAAAGATACCCGCAATCAACCAAAAAGGCATGCACAAGGACCCAAGGATGAACATGATCTTGCCCCTAGTCAAGCTGAAAACCAATTGATAAGTGATGATGATGATGACAACGTTGTTTGATAGGGAAAGGACACATCCCAAAACAATATGAGGATGATGATTATGTGACTAAAGGATCAAGGTTTGCAGCAGGGCTAGGAACAAAGCCAAGGAATGTTTTGGATGATGTGGTAGGTTGCATAGCAATATTGTATGGATTAGACTCATTGCATGTGGAATGACTAACCCTAGGACTAGATAGGATTATGGAGGGAACTTGGATAAGTGATTTATAATCCTTAAACCAATAACAAGGGAAACCAAGTCCAACAATAGGTATGAAAAGATAATGGATTGCTTTTGGCAAAGGATAAGAGACATGAGGATTATTGGATGGAAGAATTAGGATATGATCTCCAAGGACTATTTCGCATAGGAACAATTTGTTTTCTCCAAGATATGGGTTTGGATAAATTCTATGAAGGAAATGACATGATATTTCATGGGTAGTGTATGACCAAAGGTTAGACATGTCCAAAATTTTTCCAAAGCATGATTTATGTTTGTACCCCATTTCTTATCAAGATCAAGGTAGGTGGGAAAATGGATGGAAATGATATGGATTGGATAGATAGATGGAAATTTTATGAGAAAGGCATGGGAGATGAGACAACTTTCCCCCAAGTGTAATAATCCACATAGATAATTTCTCTTACACATGACGCCTGTTTGCCAGGTTTTCATCATGGTACTTATCCAAAGTGCCATAAAAATGGTTTTCACTATTGGACGAAATTTTTCTCTTTACTATTTTTTTTTCTTTCCTTTTGATGATGTCACACAAGATGCCTACTTGCCAAGTTTTCATCAAGGTGACATATTTTTGACATTTTATATCGATTTGATATTTTGGATGACTATTGATTGTTCTGAATCTTTTGATGGTGTTGATGTAGATACTAGTGTCATGATATGCCAATAGTGACCTTTATGGAGTAGTTATCTTGTTAGGATCATAGCACTTGCATACAACTAATCGATGCCATTGTGATCCTCTTTGATATTAGGTTTGGACTTATCGAAACATGCACATCGTGATAGAGTACCATGAGAGTCCTTATGATAAAGAGTTTCTGCCAAGATGCGACAAATTCGTGAGGTATAATTTTTGGAATGATGGATGATGGTAGCCATAGAAGGATTATTTGGACGTTTGGATGTAGTAGTTTTTATTTTCCAAACTTGGGATGGTGGATGATGGAGTTTGGAATTTTGATTGGGATAGTGTTTGGAACTAACATTTTTATATGCCTTTCTTGATGACCATTTTAAAGGAGCTGGACATTTACTATATGTGGGAGTCCTCTTTTCTTGTGGCTCCATATTTTGAATGAATTTTAAATTTGGAATATTTTCTTTGCTTGATCCAATTTTCTTTGGGATCCATTTTAACTTTATTTGTCCACTTGTAATTTTGTTTGATTCAATGGCCTTTGACGTTTGATTTTTAACTTTAGATTTGTAATAATTTTCTTTTTGTTGGTTCCAATGGGTAGATTTATTCATGTTGGAATGACAATTTATGGTATGGATGGAAGGAATGTTGGAAAAAATCTTATGACAAGGACTACTCATGGCCCCCATTTTGATGTTTATATTAGATAAAGTTACCCCCAATATCAAGGAGGTACCACTAACATCATTTGATTCTCTGATTGAAGAATAACCAAGACCTTGATGTCTAAGATTTACATAAAATTGTATTGGTTCTATAATGCCTTGCTCATGTAGGCCTAGTCCTCTTCCTTGATACTGCATGCTCTGACAAATTTTGTTTCCGATGAGGTATTTTTTATTTTGAAAACAAGATGCTAACCCATCATTTTGTATGTGGAAACTGTTACTTAGAATCTACTCATCTGCAAGAAATCCTACTTTGACAAAAGTGGATGCTCCTAGTTGATAGGATGTTTTGGATTCATCATTCATCATGCTTGTTTCTTCTTGATCATTTGGGATATGAATTTGATTTGTTGTAGATTTTGTATCTTCTTCTTTGACTTGATCCATAGTAGCTTCTATATGTTCTTCTTGATCCATAGTATCCTTTTTATATTCTTGTTTGACTTGATCAATAGTAGTTGTTTTATGCTCTTCCTTGATGTTATCTATATCATTCATTTTATTATCTATGTGTCCAAAGGAGGCAAGTGTCTCATTTTGGGAAATGGAGGTGTTTTGTGTTTGGATGGGGTCATCTTCAAATGTTTGGTCATGAATGGCATAAAGGTCGATGAGAGGATCATTTTGGACTTCATGTTCAAGGGTAGGATCTTGGTCAAAAATAGGTGTATCTTGGACAACATGGTTGTGAGTAGACTCTTGAACAAGGATAGTTGTATTTTGGATGCCATGATTATCCAGAAGGATTTCTTGGATGGATTTAAGGATGGGATCATGAGATGGACTGCTTCGATCTTGATATGAAAGTGAAGCTATGATTTCATGCTTTGGACTTTCTTTTTGACATGTATCTTCAAGTTTAGGCAATGGAATTTGATTTTGGACAAGGATATGATTTTCTTTGATAGACCCGGGATTTTGACATGGCAATAATGGAGCTTCAATAGCAAGATATTTTTCAGTATTGGTAGGCAATGGAGGACATGATGGTGACAAATGGTTGGATGGTGTAGGATTAACAATGTGATTGGATTTCCTAAGTGTGTTTTCATTTAGGAGTTGAACAAGTTCCTTTGCTAGTTGTCCTTGGAGAGTATTAATTAATGTGCTTTTATTGGATGGTATTGTAGTTTGGGATGGAGTGGATGACAATGGGTTAGTGGATGATGGATTAGGATAAGACATAGGGGATTGGAATAGACTAGTGGATGATGGATTATGATAGGATGTGGAGGATTGGAATGGACTAGTGGAAGGTTGGTTTCCCTTGTCAAGGCTAGGATAAGGATGATTAATGGACATTTTTGGGGGATTAATGGTATGGATTGTGTCAAGTGATTCTTGATAGTGAGGGTAGATGGATGAAGGACTGAAGCTTGTGGATTTTTGGTAGGAAGGGTATGTAAGTGGTTGGTATTGACGATTGAGGATTGATTGGTATTCAGCTTGACTACGAAGAAGATCAAGGTAAAGTGAAGACATGGTCATGAATTTGGATTATGATGGATAAGGAAAACTTAGTGAAGACCATAAAAAAACTTGTGACCTTTGGATGGCAATGCAAGGTTCTAATGCAAAATGGATATGAAATTATGCTATTTTTTTTTTGGAGATTTTCAAGGATATAAGGATGCAAAGTGCCAATGTACCTAAGACCAAGATTAAGGAATGGTGGAATGATAATGACCCTATTACCAAGGATATGATATGAAAGGATGAACCTATGGGTGAATGCAAACTAAATATGTCACTAATGGAAGATTTGAGCAATTTTTATTGTTTTTTGGTTTTCGATAGAGGTTGTTTGATATCAAATTGGAATAGTTTGGTCTTGGGTTTTAGACTGCAAAATTTGGAATTGTTTCAAGTTGAATGTGTGTGTTTCCAAATTTGTGAAAGGTGTTGATTTGTCTCAATGTTTTAAAGAAACACTTGGCAAACACAATATCTTGTCTTTGAAAATTTGAAAACATGCACAATGAAGACAAGCACAACCCTAGGTTAGGCAAGGACAATATTCGCTAGATTCCACGTGGGTTTCCCCAACCGCAGTTATTCTTAGCATGTGAATCCAAAAGATTGGCCGCACGGGCTCCCCCTTACATTGCACTCACTTCTCAGACCAACCAAGCTTTCAACCCCCATGAAACTCCCATGGCAAGTTGATCACCTCTACTAAGAATTGGGAGAATGTGGATGCCTTCACAATGACCGTTGTTGCACTAGCAAATAGAAGGATTTTGGCAACTACACAAAAGTTTTTAGTTTGGGACCCCCGTTTGAGTGGCCATACATGGGGCACAAGATTAAGCTCCGTTTAGGAGGCACTCCAGCCTGAAGAGGTTATGCTCAACAGGGTTTTGGGGAGTACTACTTGGTCCGTATGACACATCCGCATTCGTAATCCTAGGCTTTCCCTTAGGATTCACATTTATATACCAGTCGGAGGTAGCTCGGCCAAAAAGCTCTATTGCCGGTCTGAGTCGCCTTGGGGTGAGTACTTTTTCCCACCAAGGAAGGCCCAAGTTCTAGAGGCAATAATTGTTTCTCTTACACCCAGGATCGCATAAATGCGTAAGGGGAGAGGATACTTCGATTATTGCATCAAAGGGTAACACAAAATTGAAGACACTTATAAATTTTAATTATCGAATGATAATGTGAGGAGAACACACAAGACACTTTGTTCATTTTAAAAATTTAACTTGATGTGAAACAAACAAAGTTCATTTTAAGCCAATGACATGAAATGCATGTTCATTTTAACCCATGAGTGTGCATGCAATTTGTGTTCATTTTAATCCCATGAAATGAAGTGCATGTTCATTTTAACCAATGAGTGTGCATGCAATTTGTTGTATTTGTTGAAAACAAATAAAATTAATTATGCCTAAAGAAATGAAAAGCTCGATTTTTGTTTCTAAAGAAACAATTTTTTTAGACTCCCTCCAAGTTGTGCCACATGCTAAAAACAAGATATTAGTAATTCAGAAGAAAATGACACCAGCAAATTAAAATAATCATAACTTTCTCAAAACTTAATAAAATTTCAATTGGTTTATATCTATCGAAAGCTAAAACTCAAATCTTCAAAACTCAGAAATTATTTTTCCAAGATTCTGCATGAAAAAATGTTATAGGTAAAAGAAAATGCGGGTTTTAACAACTAAACTAAAAAAAAAGCAAATACTAAAATAGCCATAACTTTCTCAAATCTTAACAAAATTTTAAACCGTTTGAAGTTTCGGAAAGCTGAAAACAAGGGCTACAAAACCCAGATGATCATTTAAAAAAAATTTATGTGCCCATTTTTCTGTGCTCAAAAGAAGATGACGGGATTTCATATGAATTCTTGGTTGTAACCTGCAAAACAACCAAACAAACAAGAAAACAAATAATTTTTTGCAATATTATTCGATTCACATCGGGTTCACCAATGTAAGAATGAGAAAAATCAAATAGTATTAGATAAAGTGACAGCCAACACTTCTAAACTATTATCCCAATCTAAACAAGAGAATACAAACAAAGAGAGCAATCAAAATGAAAGCAAATGAAATAAAACACTCCCTTTTGAAGTTGATTCTTTCTCTTGTCTCTCCTATTTCTTTTTATGCCAATATTGCCCTTAGATTTGTTGATGAAGTTGTGCAAATACTTGCAAATAGTAAGCAAGAAAGTTGGAGATAATTAGTTGTTAAATTGAAAATGGAGGGGAAGGGTTTCTTTTATAGACAACCATTTGAATGGACGGACGAGATTGATCTTCCAGAAAGATTCTAAGATCAACGGATGAGGATTCATGAGAGGGAATTTACGAAATGGATGGTCAAAATCGAGTTTCTAGAAAGATGCCAAGATCTACGATTGAGAATTGATGCAACCAGAATATGCCATGCATGAAAAAGATATGACGCTGATGGCTATGACGCCTAACGGCCATGACAGACATGCAGGACATGCAGACTATGATATGAAATAATGACAGGGGATCTTTGACCAAAATAGAGGGATAAATAATTTATTTTAAATTATTTATTCAAAAATGGAAGGGGATGACAAGTGGCAAATAAATAATTTATTTTAAATTATTTATTCGAAAATGGAGGAGAAGGACAAGTGGCAAATAAATAATTTATTTTAAATCATTTATTTGGAGGAAATGAAAAAGGAGATTTAATTAAATTCATAAATTTAATTAAAGGAGGAGATATAAATTAAATATGGATAATTGATTAGGATCAATTATTTAAAGGAGAAGAATGACACATAATTAAATAATTTCGTTAATTATTTAATTATAGAAAAATAAAAGGTCAAATAATTATTATTATCTGACTATAGACATGTGATAAAAGATAAATAATTAAATAAATAATGATTTATTTAATTATTGAAGAAAGGGGTATTAGTGACGCAATTAAATAATTTTAATTGATCAAGATAGAAATGAGAAAGTGAATCAATTAAATAATTTAAAAACTATTTAATTAACAAAAGAATATGATTGAACATAATAGAATAATTAAAATTATTCAATTATTGAAACATGATGACTAGGAAAAATGATGCTCATAGACTTAGGACATTTTTCAGTGTCTACAAAGAGAAAACATAGCTAGATCACTACAAGGAATTCAATTGATGTTCACCGGTTACTCTTACTATAGAGTTCGACTCCGAGTTCCAACAAAGTTTAGGAGAAACTCAATCAAAAACCTGATTTTCCATTGCTCATGATTTCATTGCATGAGTTACAAAAAATCACTCCTCATGCTTCCAGCACCAAATAATAATCATCACTAATTCTCATGATGAGGAATAGAAAATGATTTGCTTCCAAAGTTATGTCAATTTCCACCCAAAAACTCAAACATTGGGCATTCTCTCCCTACCAGGCAACAATTCCAAACAATCTCGTTTCCCAGCTCCTTTCCAAATTGGTTCGATTTGGTTTAAAACTAAAAATCGTCTCCACCAAAAGAGAACTAAGATCTCATTAACAAAAGACATTAGTAAAAAAATGTTGAAAAACTAAGATTGGACAAACCGATTAGCTTATTAAACTAAAAAGACATTAGTAAACAAATGTTGACAAAACTAAGATTGGAAAAAAATGCCCCTGCATCAATATAGCCTAACAGTCAAGGTAGATCATGTCTTTGGAACACATGGAGAATGACGAAGTGCTCTCAGGAAGAAGAGGGAATACTCCATAAGGAGGAGGATGAAATTGAATTTGAGTTCAATAAAGAAGATTTTCTAGTGGATTATGCAGGATAACTCATTTCTACTCTAAATGATTTGGATGAAGAACGAGAAAATAACAAAGAACTCCAATTCAAACTTGAAAAATCAGAAAAAGCAATTGTCAAGTTGAAATTTTAAGTTGAAGAAGGTAAAATAATTGCAGATTTCCTAAATGCCAACCTCAATGATAAATCTTTCAAATGCTCCAAGCTTGAAGAAGAGATTGTCTCCCTAAGGAAAGAACTAGATAAAAAAAAATATCAAATTGATAAGGGTCCAAAGCTAAAGGGAGGTTATGACATTCTTGATGAGATAATCATCTCTCAAAAACCATCAAAATAAAAATCTGGTCTTAGTTTTGAGAAAGGTAAAATTCCAACTAGTGCATCTATAGACCAATATAAGACTTTTAAGAGAAGAAAAGTTTGAAAAGGAGGAAAAATATTGCACTGAAGAACCTACAAAGACATCCTTCAAAAATACATCATGATAGCAACAAGGAATAAGGTGGATTTATCCAGTCTGCAAACCAAGGTGATTCAGAGGTCCTCCACCTACTAGTCAGCATGCCCCTATTAGGCTCACTCAATATTTTCAAGTTATTATAATTCTTTCAATAATTTTGGGCATAAGGTTATTAATTGTAGATCTAGGGCAAGAAGAAATGACTACATGGATAGAAAACCATGTGTGCCTCCAAGTACCATTGGTACTGCTATCATGGTTAGTTTGGAAGCTCCATGCTTGTTGTCTTCAAACAACATCCTCATTGAATAATAAAATTCTATTGTCTTTCCTACAATGCATTTCCCTTTTATGGATAGACTATTCCATATTATACTTGAGGCATCCTCCATATGCTTAATTTGTATGTTAATGTTTCCTTGAACATTTATTTCTATTTGGGTGCATGTTAGTTGATATTCACCCTCTCTAAAGAAAAGTGGAGTAATTCTTGAGAATATTACATTGGTTAGAAAGTAGTTGTTGAACACACAAATACTAAGAGGGGAGGGGGTGAATTAGTATACATCACATTTCAATCTCAATCTTAAACTATTGAAGCTAAGTTACACCATTAAAGCATTCATCCACCTAATAAAAACATGAAAGAAGATAATAATCCACACAAGAACATAGTTGACACCAGATATACATGGAAAACACCACAGGTGAAAAGCCACAGTGAGAAATGTTGCTTGGATCTACTATCCAAATCCAACCTCACAAATGAGAAATAGTTACAACTTTGATTTAGGGCTACAACCCAAGGAAGCTATAACTGCTTGATTACAGTTTTAGGGTTACACCCAAGGAAGATACAACTCCTTGATTACAATAATTGTAATATGATTTATTTTATGGCTTTAATCCACTGATAGTCATCAATTATACACATTAGATCTGAGGCGGATCTTATAACAATCTTCCCATACAGTTATACATCTTCGCACACTTCCATACATCACTTCTTATCTTTGATCTTCTATATATATCATCCACACACTTTGCAAATAGATTAAGTTGGCCATAAACAAGAAAATATGAAACTTGTAGCATGTCGACCTTCATAACCATTGGCAGTACTCAAAAAAGATAAAAAACTATATATTTTTCCCAAATGGTTGGTATGACCCATGCAACATTTTCAATCACTCCTTAAGTTCTGCTCAAACCTGAATTAGTGGTGCACATTATAAACATACCTTAGTCGGCCTTAACAAAAACATAACTTGACAAAATGAATTGAAACATTTGTGCAATATTGGAAACAAGAAAGATCTTCATGCAGTTCATACCTTAGACACTATGAGACACGTGGAGTGTCCACATAAGTTCATACAATTGAACTTTACAATATTTTGCTAGTGCAAGTATTCAAACATATGTTTTGATGAGGATTAAGCATCCAAAACCAACTGTAGCAGTTTGTCTCTTTGAAAACTGAACTTGTGGAGCACCAAATCACTTGAAGCTTCAAAATAAAATGCTTTAGACACCATTGAGTATGTCATCAAAACCGCTTGGCCAAATATTCACATGCAATAACTCTAGCAATTCATGTTAGTTGATATTCACCCTCTCTAAAGAAAAGTATATTTGGAAGCTCCATGCTTGTTGTCTTCAAACAACATCCTCATTGAATAATAAAATTCTATTGCCTTTCCTACAATGCATTTCCCTTTTATGGATAGACTATTCCATATTATACTTGAGGCATCCTCCATAAGACATCAAGTTGGTTCTTAGTGATATGAAGAGTTAGCAAATATGCAAGTGTAGTGGATGTGAATTATACAAAATTAATGCAAGTGCAGACTAGAGCAGTGTGTTAGAGAAAAATGATGAAGTGTGTTAACTCTGTGTATTGAGCTTCAATGGAGTTGTAATTCATACATATGATAGATTCAATTGTAGTAGTTAAAATCTAGGTTGTGACCCACCTCTCTCTTCTATCTTTTCTTCTTTAAATGGACAGTGATCCCACCTATTGTGAGCTCTTTTGTAATATCTTATAACCGTTTATAATATATTGTGAGCTAATCCTCACTATGGTTTTTCCCATTTTGGGTTTTCCACATAAAAATTGGGTGTTCTTGTGTTATATGATATTGATGGTTTTTTGCATGCTTTCCTTTCTTAGTGTAAATTGAATATGCTATGTGGAATAAATATTTCAATGTTCAAGTGGTTTTAGAAAATACTGATTCACCCTCCCCTCTCAAGATTTCAGGTGTTCAACATTTAGAAGATGTATTTTTCATTAAGAAAAAAATTACACCTAAATGATAGAAATTAACCTTTTTTAATGACCAAAAGATACCAATAACATACAAATATATCCAAGAACTTTTCAAAAAAATTAAGCACTCAAACAAATATAAATAAATATTATTAATAATTTTGAATACTCAAAACATCATAAGATATCATAATTAAAACATTAACATAATTGATTATACTTGCATGTTAATAATGGTACCTAGGGTCTCCAACACTCTAGTATATATAGCTATACTTGTATGTAAATAGATACATTTTTATCATCTATGAGCATATTAACATGGTGAACACAACTATGAAAAAATTGGCAGTTTTGAAGGAACTCAAGATTGGGTTGCTATTGTTTCCCAATCAAACCTTTGTATGTTTCTTTTAGGGAGATTTGCATTGTCTATAATTTCCCAACCTAGATGCTACACTAAAACTAGGTTTCTCTAATAAGTGTGTCCCACGACCATTTTTTTCTTTATGCATATAGGTGAATTCTTCCTTTTTATAGCTCAATGGATTTCTACATTGTACTTGAATATTTTTTCTTGCTCTACAACTTGGTGTATCATCTCAATCTCATTTGAAGTGTCCTTTATTTTGTGTAATGGACCTCAAGGGCTAGGTGCAAGAGCTTCCTCTTATCAAGCTCTTCAGTGTACTCCTTATAGTGGTTTCCAAAATTTTCATCTTCAAGAAGGTCATTGACCAAGACATGTTGCTTTCCAATCTAATAATAGAAGATCCACCACGCTTCTACCATGTGGGAGCTCTAGGAAAAAAAATTTGCACATCACTCATTTTCTACATCTTCAAATGATGTTCAAGATTACTTTGGGAATCAAAGCCTCGTTTATTTGGTAAAAGGAGAGGCATTTAAGCTCATGGGAGGGGTTTTTCTAGGCCTCCATTCCCACTTGCTACACTACTTCTCTTTCCAAGTCCACCACTTGCTCAAATTCTTGCAATTGAACCTACAAGTACACTCTCATCAAAGATTCAGAATGCATTGATCATTGGTCAATGAAGTTGAATAACATTGCATATCAAGTTGTTCTAGGCTAATTTTTTAAAAAAATAGCACCAATTTTGACACTCCAGTAGTCTTTATTCAAGTGTAGAGTGAGACCGGTCAACTTATCTTTGAAATATTTGTGGCGTTTGTGCTTTTCACCAAGATTGACTAGATAATCATGGGGTGACATATAACATATATTGTGTGCACCAATCCCATATTAATCATCTATCCTATCTATTTGTCATATTATATTGATAAGAGTATATGTGGGTTGCAATAGTATGACAACTAGAAAATGGGTTTGGAAAACCCATTGAGAAGAATTTTTTCGTGTGTCTTGAAAAGTAACTAGTCCCCCTAGAACTAGGACTTTAGAATATCCATGGAATCCTATGAGTCAACACAAAAGCAGGTTACCATTGTTGAGTGCACACATGGGGACCATAAATATGGACATAAAACAATGGAAAGAGAATGATTAATGTAATTAAGGGTTGTTATAAAACTAAGAGGGGATTCCCTTTGGGGTCATTTATTTAGTCCAATAAGTGCATATGCTTAAAGGCATCCAAATTCTTAAAAATAAGTGTATGTGGGAAAGAAATCAAAGTACTTGAATACCAAGTCACCTCTAAAGTGTTTAAGTTGCTTTCTCATGGTAATTTATCTTCATTGCAAAGTTGAAGACATGGACAAATTCATTTGTGGAGATAGTGCACATGATGGAAAGGTGGTAGTTCTTCACCCTCAATTCCAAAGAATGACAATAGACAAGATCCAAAGTAGAAACAATCCTTTGGTATGAATGGAAAATTGCGAACCACATTCAATGAAAAGCATGCTTATACTAAGAGGGGGGTGAGTCAATATAGTGATATTACTTCAAGCCCTAATTACCATAGCAATATCATGCATGCAAGATGTAGCAAATAAGAACATGTGCATGAGACAATTTTATGTGGAAACCCTTACGGGAGAAAACCACGACAAAATCTTGCCAATATGAAACTTAAAAAAATTGTAGGCCCCAACCCAAAGGAGACTCCAATCCCCTCCACTGAGCACCAACTTAGCAAGAGACTCCAATCTCTTCAACACGAGGCTCCAACCTCACGATCTCCCAAATAGGAGGCTCCAATATCCAAAAGAATGATATGAATAATTTTTACTTGCTACTCCTCAGATCTGCCCTTTTGCCTTCTCACAAATCTATAATATGGTCTTCACAATATCGGTAATAACATCTTTTCAAATCTAGCAACAATGTCTTCTCAAAATTGGCAATAATGTCTTCATAAATTTGGTAATAATGTCCTCTTCAAATCTGCAATAAAATATTCATAAAATCTACTCAATAAATTCCCATGATCTCGCTTATGTAACTTGCTCTCCTTTCATAAATTTTCTGCTATAAATCTGCTCAAATATACCTTGTAGATTTTCTCTAATAACCCTTTTATTTTTTCTCTTCGTACAAAGATATTTCTTGAAAATTGATTGCCTTTAACTCTCTCACAACCTCTTATTTATACATGCCTTACATGCCTCTTCACCCAAGAGGGGTGACTCTTCAAGAGGGTCAACCCACACTAAAAAATAATAATTCTTTATTTATTTTATTTTGCCTCCAATAATTTGGGTGCACCATCCTATAGGGGATCGACCCACTTTAAAAATTAAAAGTTTATTTTGAATTTACAAATCCCCAATTTTGAGGCAGCTCCAAGGGGGGTCAGCCTCATAAATAAAAATATATTTAATTTTGTTTTTATTTAATTTTCTTTAGCAATCCACAATATTTAATTTTATTTGGGGCCGCTACAAACACCAAAACGCCTTTAACATCAATTACAACATTTTTCCAACACCACATACTTGTGATGTTGGATCAAACCGCTCTTCAAGATGAAACTCTAGAAGTTGATGCTTTTAGAATTTTGAAAGTACATAGGAAATCTTCTAAGGTTAATATATTAGAAAAAATTATGCTCATTGATGCAAGAGCATCCAAGTTCACAAGCAATCCTGTGTCAGCAAAAAAAAATCTAGGTCCCAATTTTGTTTTGTTTTGGTTTTGGTTTTGTTGATCTTCAGTAATATTTTCTTTCTAGAAGATATTATATCTTAATGGGCACTTACAATTTTAATTTGGTGAAGAATGGGTACAATTTGACAAAATTATATAAAATCAAAGGTTAAGATCTATGTGAGAACCAAAGTGGAGGTTTGGGCAGTTTTGGGAACCCCAAGAACCCCCAACAGATTTCGATTCCTATCAAAACCTCAAAATGATGCCTTAGTTCCTAGTGGGATTGAAATTGACTGATGCGTGTTCTCTCTCTTTTCCCCAACAATTCTTATTCCTTTAAAAAGTGTCAATACCATACTTACCATACTTAGTTCCGGCAGAGTTTTAAGAAGATTTCTAATAAAGTGGGAACCTCTGATAAGTAATGGTTCTTGTTTCCTAATTCTTAACAAGCTCAAAACCTCCAACAAGAGGGAAAAAGAAAAAATTTCATAGTTCCTATTGGAGTGGGAATCCCATACCAAATTCATTGTGTTTGGTTCCTACGAAGGGTGAAATCGCTAATGATTATTTAAGTCACATGTTTTGGGAACCTCTGATAAGTGATTTGGTGTCGGTTCCTGATAGGAATGGAACCCCTGACTCGAAACTAAATATGTTGGTTGCCAATAGGACTGGAACCCCCAACTCGAAACCAAAGGTCCTGGTTCCCAATGGTATCAAAACCTTTGACCATAGCAGCAAAGACACACAAAGTCTTAATGGAATAGGGATCTTTTGTCTAGTGGTGGTTCTCGGCACTCAAAGAAGCTTCGAAAATAATTTTGGGCTTTTTAAAAGGTGACACGCGACAAGACGGTTCGATTACAAGTCATTCAACTTCCTTCACAATAGATATATACTGATGATTATTACACTATCGAAACATTTGAAAGAGGGGAGCTAATAGAGTTTATAGAGATTGGTCAAGAAGCATTGTGGAGACGATCTGAGATTTGGGACATGTTAATTTGGAAATTTAAGGATGAATACTTCTAAAGAATGGAGATTTGAACTGAAAGATATTGTTTTAATTTTTAATTTTTATTTTCTAATAAGATAATAATTTGAAACGATGTGATTGTGATCATGAATAATCGAATGCATTGTATGAATAAAGATTTAATTCTTATTATTTTTGTGTAGCAATTTTTAATTGTTGTTGCATGATTGCGTTTCCTAATAATTGGATTGCATTATTTGGTATCAGACGAAGGTTTTCTTGCTGGAAAGGTGTTGATGAATTACAGAGCATGAAAGTAATAAGTGTTCTTAGGGCTCTAGAGATTATTGCAGGTAGTAAGGAGTCCTGCAATTGCAAAGAGCAGAGAAGGACATTGGAAATTTTGAGAAGGATAAGTTTATTTAGAAACCAGTAGAGGTGAAACTCAGAATTGTTGTAAAAAGCACGAAAGATAAATTGCCCTTGAGAAGAATAAATCCCCAAACTAGAGGAAATGTTTGAGCAACTTTGTATTGAGATGAGAAATGAATAAAGAAATTTAGTTACAAGCCTGAGAAGAAAGCAAGAAAATGTTGAAGACCATACCAGTGATCAAGTGAGGTTGAAGAATGTAATAGAGAAAATGAACAATCATCTTATGAAAGTGAAGAATGTTTCTTGAGAGCTCTTGCCAGAATTAGTAAGGTAAATCGAAAGGAGGTTCCTAATTTCTCTAGAACAATGAACTTAGAAGAACTGATAGACTAGATAGGTGAATTAGAAGAGTACTTTGAATTGGAAGAAATATCTAACCCACAAAGAGTAAAGTTGATGCAAACAAAACTCAAGGGACATGCTTCCCTTTGGTGGGGAGAATTGCACAGAGGAAGAGTTGCAAATGGTCAAACAAGGATAACCAGGTGGCATCAAATGGTGGCCAGGATGAAAGAAAAATCTATCCTTGGAGACTATGAATTGAAGTTGTTTAGAAAGCTTTAGAACTTGAAGCAGAAAGACATGAGTGTAAGATATTACATAGAGGATTTTTACAAGATGGTAATTAGATCTAGACAACATCAGATGGACAAGGAAAAGATATCCAAATACCTAAAGGGGTCAATATTCAATATCCGAGATGAGATGACCATGTTGAAGTTTACCATGATTGGAAATTTTTATCAATATTCCTTAAAAGAAGAAGAAAATATATCCAAAAGGCAGAAAAATAGTCCCCAGGGTAGAGGAAGGATGATAATAGAAAGAGGACAAGAAAGTAAAACTAAATGGAAACAAGTCTATAAAGAAGAAGCCGAACCTAAATGGAATAAATAATTAGGCCAAGAACAAGAGGAAGGGAATATTATAGGAGGACATGGTAGTAGTAGCAAGAGGTTTCTGGGAAAATATTTATAGTGTGGAGAAGCTAGACATAGGACTTATGAGTTCCCACAAATACACCAAGAGAATCGCAAGCAAAATGTGGCAATAAATCATATGGCATTAGAGAAAGACGAAAGTGTGGCATCACCAGAAGCTAATGAGCCAAATGAAGGAGAATATCTTAAGTTAAGGATAGTTTTAGTGAAACTGGATGGAGAAGAAGATGGACCATCTTTGTGAAGATATATATCTGAACTATATGCAAGTTTGGAGGTAAGTGTTGCAAAGTAATTGTAGATAGTGGTAGTAGTACTAACCTAGTTTTTGAGGAAATGGTGAAAAACTAGGTTTGAAAAAGAGAAAACTCCAAATCCTTATAAAGTTTATTGGTTGCAAAATAAAAATGAATTAGTGGTGAATGAGAAATGTTTAATCAATTTTCATATTGGATCTTTTAAATATGAAGTATTTTGTGATGTTATGTCAATGAGTGTTTTTCATCTATTGTAGGAAAGACCTTGGAAGTTTGATAGGGAGCTTATCTATGATGGTAGGAGAAATTTGTATACCATTTTGAAGGGTGGACAAAAGCATGTTTTGAATTCTTTAAAAGGGAAAGAGAAGGAGGTGAAATATAGCAATCAAATAATTTGTTGTAGTGTAGAAAAACAAGTCATGAAGGTGACAAAAGAGATTGAGAGTAGCCTAATGAATAATCATATGAAGAAGATTGCATTTGGGAATAGAGGGAGTGGTATTGGTTTTGTGCAACAACATAAAGACAAGAAGAAAATATTGAAGACTAGATGTACTTACCATGCAAGTGAAAATATAAAGAGGAAAAATCATAAATTTTATCATGACAACCATCAATCAGATTTCTAGTGCAAGACATGTGGTGGTAACCTGCATATTAAAGATGGAGAAAAAGAGAGGAGTAGAGGTAAGGGAAGAGAGAAAGTGGATAAAGAGGAGAATTGGTTAAAGAAAAAGCATGTGATTACCATCCCAAGCACATTAAAATTTGCATGAGTTACCAACTCATGAAACATTGAATTTACCTAGGGTGTATGATGTGGGAGCATACAGGTCAAAAAAAATCCAGGTTCCAGTTTTCTTTTGGTTTTGTTTTTTATCTTTGGTAATCTTTTGCTTCTGAAAGAAATTTTGTCTAATTTGAAATCATCATCTTGTTGAGGGGCTTAATGGGTAGTTACAATTTCAACTTATTGAAAAATGGGTAAATTTTGAAAAACTTATGTAAATCAAAGATTAAGGCCTTCCTGGGAACCAAATCGTAGGTTTAGGTAGTTCTAGGAACCCCAGGAATCCCTGACATGTTCTAGTTCCTATCAAACCCTCTGATGGTTCCTTAGTTCCTAGTGGGATTGGAATCATTGACATGTGCATGTTCTCTCTCTTTGCTCCAATAGTTCTTCTTCCTTTAGAAAGCATTGATACCATGCTTAGTTCCTCGAGAGTTTTCAAAATTTTCATAGTGGAGTGGGAAATTTCGATAGGTAATGGTTTCTAGTTCCTAATAAGCTCAAAACCTCCAACATGAGGGAAAATAATGCTCTGCATAGTTCCTATTAGAGTAGGAACTTCCAATCAAATGCATAGTTCCTAGTTCCCACTAAGGGTGAAATCCATGATGAAGTTTTAAGTCACATAATTTGGAAGTTTTTAAGGAGGTGGGAACCTCCAATAAGTGATTTGGTGTCAATTCTCGATAGGGCTGGAACTCTTGACTTGGAACTAAAGATGTCAGTTTCCAATAGGATTGAAACCCCCAACTCAGAACCGGGGTTTTGGTTCATGATGGTATCAAAACCTCCGACCATAGCAACAAAAATGCATGAAGGCTTAATGAGATAGGGTATTCCATTCAATAGTGGTTCCTAGTGTCCAAAGAAACTCTGATAAGCATTTTGGGAGTATTTTAAAAGGTGACACATGGAAAGATGGTTCGATTACAAGCAGTTCAACTTCCTTCCAATGGGTATATAATGATGATTATTACACTATGTGGCAGCAATCAAAAGAGGGGAGATAATGGAGTTTGCAAAGATTAGCGAAGAAGCATTGTGGAGAAGATCTTGGATTTGGGGCAAGTTAATTTGTACATTTAAGGATGATTACTTCTGAAGAATAGAGATTTGAATCAAAAGACTATTATTTTGAATTAATTTTTTTGTACTTCTAATAAGATAGTAATTTTAAACGATTTGATTATGGTTGTGAATAATTGAGTGCATTGTATGAATAAATATTGAATTCTTATTATTTTTGTGTAGCAATTTTTTATTGTTATTGTGTGTAAGCAAAGTACTTGAATACCAAGTCACCTCTCAAGTGTTTAAGCTACTTGAAGATAGGGAGAAATTCATTTTTGGAGATAGTGTACATGATGGAAAGGTGGTAGTCCTTCACCCTAAAGTCTAAATAATGGAAATAGACAAGATCCAAAGTAGAAACAATCATATGGTATGAATGATAAATTGGAAACCACATACTTGTGATGTTGGATCAACCCACATTCAAGATGAAACTTTAGAAGTTGATGCTTTTAAATTTTTGAAAGTACACAGGCAATCTTCTAAGGTTGATATTTGATAAAATTTTATATGCTCACTAAGTTTGAAGAAGGAAAAATTGGCTCTAAAAAAATCCTCATAGATCACTAGGATAGGGTGTCCTTGCTTGATTCTAATCGCAGAAATCATGATGTCAAAGTACAAAGTGCAACATATCTTACACAACAGGTTCATCCTATTTTTTTCAAAGTCTTCTTAGCTACATCAATCATGGGAGAAGAGGATGGTTCAATGACAAATTGATCTTGAGATACCTACTAGGAAAATTATCACTCTATGTGTAGATAGAATCCACCACTCTCAAAAATAATTAATGATGTAGAGTGAGACGAGGAAGATTTATTGGGTTCCATGTTCTTAGGTAGCTAAATAAAAATTTACAAAGGGGAATAACATGGTGGAAAAGAGAGAAAATGATTTCACTTGCTTGCTTGAATTCTTTAGGAAATTTGGGGATAGTAAGGATTGGATAAAGATGGTAGTCATATTTATAGGTTTTAGGAGAGAAAATATTAAGGCCTTATTAACTAGCGAAGCATGAAATTTACATGTGATGACTCTAACTTTTAAAAGCACAAGAAAAGAAAATTATTTCACTTCTTTTTACAATTCATAAAGATACCCAGTAAAATCCTTTAATAAAACACTTGTTCTTGCCAAATATGCACTATCTATTAATTCATCTACACCCTTGGGACTATATCCATAGACAATTTGAAAAGGACCCTTTCCTACACTTCTATTGAATGAATTATTATAAGAAAACTCTATCTAGACCAATATTAAATCCCACTAATTGGATTTGTCACCTACCAAACATCACAACAAATTGCCCAAACATTTGTTCACAAATTTTGTCTGACCATCAATTTGAGGATGATAAGTCGACTAAAACCTAATTGTGTTCCCATTTTCTTCTACAAAGTGTGCCAAAAATGGCTAAACTTTTTTTCAAGCCATGCAACCTAACTACCTCTTTGAAAAATGATGTAGCTATGTGGCATGCATCATTACTCTTTTGACATGGAATGAAATAAACCATTTTAGAAAATCTATCAACAACAACAAAAATTGAATCATTACCTCTTTATGTTTGAGGCAATCCCAAAAAAAATCCATACTAATATGTTCCCACAGTCTCTCCAGTATAGACAATGGTTGATACAACCCCATATTCTACCTTACTCCTTCAGCATGTTGGCAAATTCAGTAACTTTTCATTATCTTCTTTACATTTGCACTCATTTCAGGCCAAAAATATTCTTCATTCAATTGTGTCATTGTTTTGTCCACTCCAAAATGTCCACTAATACCTCCACTATGTTTCTCTCTTATCAAATTTTCCCTCATGGACCCTTGAGGTATGCACAATTTTTTCCTTTGAACAATAAACCTTCTTGAATAAAATACTTCAACCATGGAGTTTTATCCTTTTCCACTAGACTCTTGCAGGCAAACCAAGCTTCTTTGACATCAAAATTTTCTTCATATAATTCCCGCATAGAATCAAAACCAGCAAGTTTTACACTCAACTCATTCAACAATAAACATCTTCTACTCAAAGTCGAACCATCACCTACCCAGTTATATTTTCCACTCCCATGCTTCAAAAGAAAAGAATAACTTTGTAAAAATTCAACCCACTTCATATGTTTTTATTTAACTTACCTTGGTTGTTTATAAATTGCAATGCATGATGATTTGTATAAATTGCAAACCATCACCTACCCAATTATATTTTCCACTCCCATGCTTCAAAAGAAAAGAATAACTTTGTAAAAATTCAACCTTCATATATTTTTATTTAACTTGCCTTGGTTTTTTACAAATTGCAATGCATGATGATTTGTATACAATACAAAATCCTTAGGTAGCAAATAATGTCTCCATTTCTTTAATGTCTACACAATTACATGAAATTCTTGATCATACACAATATTTTCTTTTGGCTTCATTCATTTTCTCACTAAATTACAATATGGGTCTTCCTTCTTGACTCAAGACTCCTCCAATAGTTGTTCCACTTGCATCACAACTAATTTGAAAAACTTTTTCCAAAATATAGAAGTGTCAGAACTAGTTGTTCGATCATTTTTCATTTTTCTTTCAATAACTAGAAACTTCTCTGTTGCAATTGTCCAAACAAATTCTTTCTTATTACCTTTCATTGTTTTCAAAATACGAGCACAAGTTCCACTAAAATTTATAATAAATTTCCTATAAAAACTTGTTAACCCATGAAAACTTCTTTATTTAAAAAAACTTCTAGGTGAAGACCAATCCAATATTGCTTTGACTTTTTCCAGGTCCATTTTCAATCCATGACCGAAAAAAATAAACCCCAAATAGACCAACTCCTCCATAAAACTATACTTTTTCAAATTTTCCTCTTACAATCTTTGTAAAACTGCTCTAACATATAGTATTTTTTTATTTTTTTTACTAAATAATAAAATATCATCTAAATACACAATTACAAACTTACCAAGAAAAGAATTCAAGACTTCTCATTCATCAATCTCATGAAAGTGTTGGGGGAGTTTGTCAACCCAAAAAACATTACCAACATTCATAAAAAAAATCTTTGGTTTTGAACATTGTTTTCCACTGATCCCCTTCTCTTCTTCTTATTTGATGATATATGTTTTTCAAGTCAATCTTCGTGAAGTACTTGGATCCACTTAAACAGTCTATCATATCATCCATCCATGTCAAAGGAAACCTATATTTGATGTTTATCTTATTATTTCTCGTGAGTTTGTACATATCTACCATTCCCCATCTTTTTTTGGTGTGAATACTATTGAAACAACAAATGGGCTGAGACTTTCTCTAATCAACCCTTTATCCAAAAACTCTTGCACTTGCTTTTTTATTTCTTCACTCTCCTTTGGAGTCATTATATATGGTTCTTTATTTGGAAAATTCATACCAAGTATCAAATCCATGCATTGACTTGTATCTTTGACAGTTGATTGTCCATCCGCCAACTCTTTCATCACTATATCAGCATACTCCTCCAGAATTTTCTAAAAATATTTTGGCAACTTCTCTTGTTTCTTCATTGTCATAGTTATTATTAGTTTGGAATGAAGGAACAACACACTCCCTCTTTCTTCAATTCTTTCAAAAGTTTATTTCTCAAAACTAAACAAACCTTGGGGTTGTTTTCTACTTCTTTATCTTTCATTGGATTCAAAATATTTATTTTTGTCTTTCTGTATTTTATATGTATTTGTTCTTCCATCATGCAAAACTTTTACATCAAATTGTCAAGGCCTACCCAAAAAAATATGGCATGCATCCATGGACATTACATCACATAAAATCTCATCCTTATAACTACCAATTTGAAAAATTACCAGATATTGCTCTCTTACCACCAATTGATGTTTTGTTTGCAGCCACGAAACCTTGGAGGGACTAGGATGTTTCAACTTCTTTGATTTTAATTTATTCACCAATTCTTCTAACACAATATTAACTGTACTACCACTATCCACTGTGACTTTGAAATATTTTCCACCTACATTGCATCTTGTTCTAAACAAGTTTCCTCTTTGAATAGGTTCAAATTTCTCCTTCTCCAGATTGAACAAAATTCTTCTCAACATCAAGGATTTTTCATCCTCGAGATCTTCTCCACATTTTGGTGAAGTGTTATACCCCAAATTAAAAAAAAATCTATACTTAGGCATTTTGAAGAAATGAGTCAAAGTCTTGTTGAAATCTGTCAAAAAGATCAAAATTGGGGGTTTGCATGTCTTGCATGAGGGTCAAAAACTTAAAATTTTCAAAAACTAACAATCTAGGTCAGCTCAGAGTGACCAAATCAACAAAACCCAGATTTTAGTTTTTCGACCCTAAATTTTAGGAAAATTTCTATTTTTAGTAATTTTCTAAAAATATAACCTTTTCTTGGGTTTTTCTGGGTTTCTTTTGAAACAGATGTTTTTAGAAATTTTGGCTTCTAGGGTTGAAACTAATTTTGATTGGCTTAAAATACTTCCTCATCAGGCTGGTGCAGTCAGAATCACGAAAAAGGTCAATTTTACCCTAGTGGGTCTATTCTGCTTTTTCAAAAGCCTTTTAGGAGCACCAATGTCATCAATGGAGGTTAATTAGCTGCCAAGTGTCAGAAACAAACATTCAAGCACTTAATAGAATTTGCTAATGATGAACATGCACGAAGAACAAAGAACACAGAAAGGAAGTTGTCAAAGTTGAAAATGTGAAATTTTGACTAAGTCTACCAACCTCAGGCGCCCCTGTCAAGTATAGGCATCCAAACCTTCATGCCTTAGAAAAAAATTCATCTCCGACAATAGAGCAAAGGAAAACATGACAAATGAAGGAGAAATTTGAAAATCTCAGAAAATATTCTAGTCTGCCAGTCATAGGCGCCCGTGAAGAAGATAAGCGCCCAGCTTTTCAAGGCATCAGATGATAAAATTAGGGTTTGTGCTCCCAAGCATTGTTGTTCAGGTTCTTCTCAACTCTGTAATACACCCAGAAGCGTAGTCATCATATTACTCAGTCATTTGGAATTCGAGATCAAACAGAGGAGTCTCAACCAAGAAGCTGAGAGAAAATCATGAGAATGTCAGAAAATATTCCAAGTCTAGAGAACTTGGGCGCCCCAGGGAGAGAAAGGCACAAAATCATGAGAACGTCAGAAAATATTCCAAGTCTAGAGAACTTGGGCACCCCAGAGAGAGAAGGTCCATATTTAGCAGTTAGGGTTTGCAAATGTGCTAAATCTCTTTAGGATTCTGCTAGCTTCGCAACAGATATCTCAACAAGCTCATCAGATCATTCAACCGCCGACAAACTCAGATCGAATAGGGGCCATGACAAGAGGATTTCAAACTTCAAGGTACAGACAAGGTAAAAAATGACTAACTCTGAGGAACTTAGGCACCTTCAGTCAAGAAGGGCACCTAAGATTTTGAGGTCTTAAACAGATGAATTTGAAGATGACGCCTCCAACGTGAATTCCTCATATTTGATCAAGCTTTCCAAGGAAACCATCAGCACGCTCGTCGAAGGTTGCAGTCATCAGATCTCTAAGGCTGAATAGAGCAAAAAAAGCATGAGCAAAATGACAAAAGTCAAAAGCAAAGGTAACAAACACAGCAAATAAACTAACTCTGGAGGAGTTGGTCACCCCAGTTAGCTAGGGGCGCCCAAGCTTTTGACCCACTAAACTCAGCTTTCAAGAGGATGCAATTTCCAGAAGACCCCTCTCAGAATTCATCAAGGTATCCAACGAATCTGATGGTCAGTCAATCGGTTCAGTACAGCTCTCGGATTCGTGAAATTATCTAAAGGAGAGCAGAGTGTAGAAATTTGAAAAACATGGGAAAATGGTTTGTATGGTGAACATGGGTGCCCCAGAGGAAGATAGGCGCCTAGGATTTTTAGGCCTTAAATAGCAGTTTTGCCAGTTGTAGTCTCAAAGATCATTATCTCAGATTCAACTAAGCTATTCAATGGAACAGTCAATCAGTTGATTTGATCAGTTCATCTCTTGGAATCGAGAATTCATCAGAAGATCAGGAAACAAGTAAGAACCTGAAAACCATAAAAATGGCTAACACTGGTAAAGATGGTCGCCCCTAGAGGAGATAGGCACCCAACATTTTGTGGGATCAGATGATGTTTTCATCAAAATTTTCCTCCAAACAAACTTCATCAAATTCGCTCAAGCTCCGTGATGAATCATTCAGGTCATTCGTAGCATCAATCTAGAGGCCAAAAATTGAAACCAAACTAGGGTTGAAAATCAAGAAGAAAAGTTGAAATTCTAAAAAATAACTAACTCTGAGGAAGATAGGCGCCTCCAGCTAAGAAGGGCGCCCAAGCTCTTATGCCTTAGCCAAATTTTTTGAATTTTAGAAATTTCAACAAGAAGAAAAATGTCCAAGTTCAATGCATAAGCTCAGGCTAGGATTTGAAGACTTAAAGCAAAAGAAAGTTGATTTTCTCAAGGAAAAACTTATTTAAGGCGCCTTTGTCTTTCGTTTTTCATATTTTTCTTGTAGGTGGCGTCCAAGGAGAAGAAGAGAAAAACATATTTTTTTCTTCAACACAGGATTCAAGAGCCAAAACTCAGTGCTTTTTCACAGTTCATGATATTTTCCATATTAGCATTCAAAGAGGCTTCTTTTCTCATGCTTTTTCTTCTAGAACGTCAACTTTCTGATGGAGGAGGTCAAAAAATTTCATTTTCGGCAATCTGGGTCATATCAACTTCTGGTTCTGAACAATTTTGAAGAAAAAATCAGATTTCATAAAACTTTATTTTTCTTTGCATGTCCCAAAGAACATCAAAATTTTCAAGTTTCAATCATCTGGGTCCTTCTAGAATAGTCTTCTGAACAAAACCCAGGTCACAGCTTTTTCAGGAGAATTTCAAGTCCTAGGTTTTGTTTCTTTTTCAATTAGACTTCAAGATTTTTAACATCTAATCAAATGGGTTCATCCAAAATATGCTTTTGAACAAAACTCAGGTGCCAGCTTTTTCATGCTTTTTCTGAGGAAATTAGGGTTTGTTGTTTTTTCAGTCTAGACTCAAAATTTTCAAAAATGGACGATCTGGGTTTGCTTGTAATGAAACTCTGAACAAAACCCATATCTCAAAATATTTTTGAAAAAAATCATCTGTTTGAAGAAGAAAATCAGCAAGCTAAAAAAAGAAAGTGTGCAAAAACTTGTATGAATATAAGCGAGTTTACAGTCAATCTTCGAGTTTTGCAGTATGGAGTACATTCCCACTGAGTTCAAGACCATATCAGCACTATATCATGACTTCATCGGGACAGTTGAGACTGACTTGCACCACATCCAGCTAGTGTTCAATTTGTGTGCTTTGAAAGACGCTATGTTGCAATCGAACATCCTGGTCATTTTGGGTTGTTTACAGCCTCAAACAATGTTGAGAAGGCTTTGAGGAAAAGGACAAGTATTGGGAAAATTTGTAGAATACTCTTTTGTGGGAGAACCAAGAGAAGTGTCAAGGAAGTGTCAGAATGCACAAAGTTGCAGAGCCTCCAAGTTATCAATTAGTGAGTCATCTTTTGGGGCAGCGATGTTTTCCAAGAATAGAACTCATAAAGAAGCTGAAGATGTCAAATATTCTCTAGGTTTGATTGCAAAAGAGGAGAAGATCCTAGAAAAGCAGAATATGACTATAGATAGTATCAACGCTCTTGATAGAGAGGTAGATTCCTTCTTTTTGGTCGATGTGATAGAGATTTAAAGCAGCAATCTTCTAGAAGCTTTCTCCAAGCTTTCTTTCCATTCTTATCTCATGCTTTCTTTTTATTCTTGTCCCAATTCTTATCCATTCTTTGAAGAAGAATGAAATCAAAATGTAATAGTTGGCACTTTCCTTGTATTTAGGTTTTCATATGTTGTTAGATGCTTATCTTGTTTTAGGTTTAGAAATAAAGCTTGCATGCTGGCAAGCATTAGTTGTAAAAGAACGGAGATTTTAGGGTTCCCTACTCCTCTGCTTAGTTATAAATAAGGGAAGCCTTGCCCATTTTTTCTTTAACCATGCTAGTGATAACAAGACGCTAAGCCTCTTAGTGTCATCTCATTGTTATTTAGTGTTGTTCAGAACTTGGATTGTGATAGTGAAATTGATGAGCTTATTTTTTCCTTCAAGATTGCTATTCAGTTTTTGTTCAATCTTGTGCTAAGTGTAAATCTAGTTTTGATTGCATGTTGTGTGCATTTTGCTACAACTTTTTGTCCTAGAAGTGTAATATTTTATGCCCAAAGTTTGAGAAAATAAAGTCGTATGCTTGCTTTGTTCCCCTGATATAAAGTCTCAGATTTCTATCCATTGTGTTATGCTTTATATGATCTCTATTTCAGCTTGCATCGAAATTCAGCAAATTTATGTTGGAAGAAAGTTTATCTAAGTATCTATGTCAGAGAATCAAACATATCCCAGTGAATTCTATGGACCTACCGGCCCAGAGGCCTCTCAAGCGCAAGCATTTACTTTTCTAGTTAGAGACCAATGTCTTGGAGCTAGTGTGGGGTCTGCCCAAGGGCCTACTGGTTTAGGTAAATATCTAATACGGTCTCCTACTAGAGAAATTATTTTTGGGGGAGAAACGATGCGTTTTTGGGATATCCGTGCTCCCTGGTTGGAACCTCTAAGGGGTCCTAATGGTTTGGACCTGAGTAAGTTGAAAAAAGACATACAACCCTGGCAAGAACGACGTTCAACAGAATATATGACTCATGCTCCTTTAGGTTCTTTAAATTATGTGGGTGGTGTAGCTACCGAGATTAATGCGGTCAATTATGTCTCACCTCGAAGTTGGTTGGCCACTTCTCATTTTGTTCTAGGATTTTTCTTTTTCGTAGGTCATTTGTGGCATGCAGGAAGAGCTCGCGCAGCTGCAGCAGGATTTGAGAAAGGAATTGATCGTGATTTTGAACCTATTCTTTCCATGACCCCTCTTAATTAAACCAGAGATAAAACTAGAGAAATATGCAATTTATTTTTATTGGAAGGCAGGATAGCGATATCCTTTGCCATTATTCTTCCAACTGAATGCTTATTTCTCGGCTATATTATATATAGCCGAGAGTTGAGCATTCAGTTGGTACTGAACTAAGTTCTAGGATTTTTCTTTTTCGTAAGTTAGTTTTAGTTGTTCTACGAACAAAAGGATAGAGAGGGATTTGAACCCTCGATAGTTTTTGAACTATACCTGTTTTCAAGACCAAAGCCATCAACCACTCGGCCATCTCTCCCAAACTAGCATAACTCATTTTATGCTCGATGGATAATATCTGTCTATAGGGCTAATAGCCCTATATATATATATATATAATATTCATATATTATGATGATAAAAAGATATAAATTCCCCGATTCTTTTATACTAAAAGAAGAATCTGATAATTTCGATGAATTTATGATCAAATAAAAATCCATAGTGCATTTTATTCAAATTTGACTGGATAGGGATCGAATGGTATAGCCTTTTGAATCTGTTGGAAACTTTTAAGATTACAACAATGACTATTGCGTTCCAATCGTCTGTGTTTGCATTAATTGCAATTTCAATTCTACTAGTGATTGGTGTACCTGTCGCACTTGCCTCTCCTAATGGTTGGTCAAGTAACAAAAATGTACTATTTTCAGGCGTATCATTATGGATTGGATCAATCTTTTTAGTAGGTATTCTAAATTCTTTCATATCTTAAGATATGTTTTAAGATCTTTTGGGTTTAAAATCTCCCCCCCCCCTCCTCTTTCTAGGGGGCATTCTAAATTCACAAGGGAATTTATGATAAATTTTCAAAAACCAAGTAATGAAAGTGCTCAAGGGAGGGGCTCTTTCATTATTAGTATGATGAATTATCAATCATACTAATAAAATTTTCAATTTACCTACATAGAATGGCAATATATGGGTATATATTATACCCATATAACAAGTTAAATGCGGGTATGGTTAAATGGTATAATTTCTCCTTGCCAAGGAGAAGATGCAGGTTCAATTCCCGCTACTCGCCCATCTGTAGGATAGAATAGAACTATGCACTAGTTATTGGTTTAGTTGCATTTTTCTATTTATACATACAACCAAGATAAATGGGATGAGTCATCCTTTTTGGATATAAAAACTTATTGTGTCTTTGCGGAGATGGGATTTGAACCCGTGACTTCAAGGTTATGAGCCTTGCGAGCTACCAAACTGCTCTACTCCGCGCTATCCCTTCATATTACCTTTGTTATAATACCCCAAAAGGGGTACATCGAGCAATCCCTTGGGTATGCTATTCTCCCTCCCTATATAGGGAGGGACTTTTCTATCATAACAATAACTATAAAGAATCCTTTTTT